>VYZW01008993.1:37933-67149 GCA_013401315.1 Balaeniceps rex | reverse complement strand
ATTTTTTGTTTTAAGGTGACTGACTGACCATGCTCCAGGGATACAGACAAGGCCTCATGGAAGCAGTACTTTTTCCTTCTAGACTAGTATTGTGTGTACTTAGCTTTGTTTTAATGATATAGTTATGTGAACACCAGGACAGCTATTGAGGATAACAAGTGTAAGATGTAAAAGGTATCCACTTTATAATGTTGAAGCTGAATGTTTTAAGCATTTGTCTTTGCATGCCTAGAAGATCCTTGACGGGATTGTAAATACTAGCGTGGGGAAGAATAAAATTAAAAGCAATAGGCAGCCTCACCCTGCCTCTGTTGGCTTCCCTACAACAAACTGTCTAATGAAGGAACCCATATTGAAATTTACATTTTTTAATTGAAAAGGGCAGCCTAAACTCAAATGCAAAATACTTCCTTTGTACATACCACCCTCTCAAAAGCAAAATGTTTCTTTCAGTATATAAAATTGATCATAGTAGCATGCCTTAACAATTCCTGTTCAGTAATTTTTTGAAAGTAATTACAAATCCTGGTGTCACTATTTACCCCAAACCTGTAAGAGCCAGAAATTGTACATGAAAGATGGAAGAGTGCTGTAGCAGCCCTCATGCTTAGTGATGCTGAAGAATTAATAAAATCAAAAAACCCTAAAGGTTGGTTTGTGCAAATGAACATGACTAAATAATTCCCTTGACAGATGTAAAGCCCAAAATAAGGATTCTGTGTTCTTACTGCTTTAAGAAGGATGATTTCTTAAAACACGAGCAAATCGGTTGAAATTAAAAAAAACGGGAACTGTAACAGTGATAACAGCTATGAACTGAAAAAGATGGATTTGATAGCAGTGAATTAAGCTAGGAGCCAGGAATTGCAGAAGACTGGTAAAAAATGTTAAAGAACAGGAAATCTATGTACAGCAAAAAAGCAAGGCATTTTGAAGGATGTTAGAAAGAACAGGATATTAACAACAGAAATTAGTATACTATCACTGATGCAGAAAAAAATACTTACTTTGGGAGAAAATTCATGTGATGGAAATACAGCATGCAGTGATAATGGAACACTTCATTTCATCAGAAGCTCACAAGGATGTTCAGCAACAACTACCAAAGTTGTGGCTTCTCTTATTACAGTTGATCCAGATAATCTGTATTTGATGATTTTTTCCTAAAGTAACCTGTGGGGTAAAATTGGTGTTTTTTCAAAAGGTACGAGCACAAGGAGAAGATCCAAAGGCTGGCCAGAAAGTTAAAATGTGTCTATTTAAATGGAGTAAACTGAAAGACTGGGTATTTGGGATACATTATGTCAGATAAAAAATACTGGACTACATCAAGAGGAGTCAACTAACAGTTAAAGGAAGGCCACAGCAATTAATGCCACTTAGCATTAGATTATGGAAAAAGAGATCATCAAACTATCTTGACCTCTTTTCTCATGCAGTTACAGGTTTGACTGATAAAAATAATGGTGCAGAAATAGATGGCTACGTGCACTGCAAGACTGTATCCCCATGACACGAGTGAAGAAAATAGAGCAATGCAAAAATCAACATGGCACATACTTAAATGGGTTAGAAAGTGGGTGATTATAGGGATCATGTTGTTAATGTAAATGCAGAGTCTTCATGGAGTATCTTTCTAGAGGGGTCTTGCAAGGATCTCTTCTTGTCTGTGCTAATTAGCACTTATTGCTGCCTGGTGAGAAAGCATATATAGTCGTTACTTGTAAGGAATACAGGCTGAGAGACAGAGACAAGTCATTGTTCCAGAGCGTCGGCGGTTTTATAGAGTAGGTGTGAGCAAACACTGTCTCTACACAGTGAGAAATCATATCATACATTTGTGGTCAAAGAAGGTAGGCTGTGCTTACGCAGTGTGGGCTTCTCTCCTGGGCAACAGTAAAGTCTGAAAAAAGGTTTGAAACGTGATTTTGCAGTATTGATGCTGTAGCTATGGCTTACGGAACGTGATGTTTCTTGGATAAAGAAACAGAAAAGTAAAATAAGAGTATATGGTTTATAGAGTGGTGATAAAACTACTAAGTGAATGCTTTCTCCAGTTCTAACAGTTATGCTTCAAAAAGCTATTGGAAAACCTGCAGTGACTCAGAAAAATGCCAGGAAAATGACTCAAGGCTGCAAAACATGCCCTGTATTGAGAAATTTGGAAAGACAGTTTAGTTTATCAAGGGGAAGATGATAGGGAAAATTCCTTAAGTCAAAGTACTGACAATGGAGAGAGAAACTTGATGAGTATTTTCTAAAAGGTGGGATTTTTTTAGTTCAATCACAAAGCACTGTCCAGTGGTCTTCTGGCTCTTGCTATGAGAGACGACTGTTACCTCCTAGATTACTTTTTCTTAAGTTTTCATTCAACTCTGTCAAAAGGGTAACCAAGCAAAATATCTCTTTTTCAGTGTTTGAGAACACTGGTTGGGCACACAGGTGGAGTCTGGTCATCACAGATGAGGGACAATATCATCATCAGTGGCTCTACAGACCGAACGTTGAAAGTCTGGAACGCTGAGACTGGAGAATGCATACACACCTTGTACGGACACACCTCCACCGTGCGTTGCATGCATCTCCATGAGAAAAGGTAAGGCCCTGTCCAAAGCTACAGCCACGGTTTGGCTTGTAATACACACTTGTGTTCACAGAAAATGCCTGTTAAACGTTGGTACCTCATCCAGCATTGAGTGAAATACAAACCAGGCGAAGCATTCACACTAAGCTACATAAATCAACACACAGGAGGAGATGATTAATAGCAGCAAAAGCATGAGAGTACTAATTAAAGAACAGAAAATTGAGTCATGTACTTTATAAAGTCACATTCTACATTATTTCAAAACTAATTCTTTGTTACGCTGTGATCCAGTCTCCCACACTCTGAATAATTTCTCCCTTTTGTCAATGCTATGAACTTTTACTCATTTTACAGAATGACTTTTTAAGTATCGTCACTGCAGTATTTTATTAAAATTTTAACTGATTGTATCATAATTTCTGCAATAGTAAACCATGTCTTGATTCAAGGAACATTGGCAAAGTTCTTTTACTTGGCTGTGGTATGGAGCTGGACAGAGTGCCTGTCCATTAATATTAATTCCTTCCCATTTCTGTTCTTGGCTAAAGAAGCTTTTAAAAGTATAAACTGAAAAAATCAAGCAGAGTAACTGTTACTTTACTAAAAGTAAAACTTCTGAAGATTTTCTTTGTTTAATTGTTATAGTTAACTGAGTCATTAAAACAGAATGCTCACAGCACTGGCTTGAGCTCAGCATATTCATAAGCTTTCATAGATACAGCAGTCCCCATCATTTCTCATGGCATCGTTTTGCTGTTCAGGAACAAAGTGCCTTTTTAAATACTGATTGCTAATTATATCAAACAGACAGATCCCGAGGAGGTGAGTAGAGCAAGGAAGAAAAACATTCAAGAAATTTGCGCCCTAATAAAATGTCATGCCAAACCAGATCTTTGGTGGCTAGTGGAATAATGCTATCTAATGTCCCAAATTAAAACTCGTTAACTGATTTATACCCAAGTCTAATTGTTTTAATACTTTTCTGTCCAATGCTAAGTACAGGAGGGGTTTTCTTGTTCCTCCAGAGTGGTCAGTGGTTCTCGAGATGCTACACTGAGAGTTTGGGACATAGAGACGGGCCAGTGTTTACACGTTCTGATGGGCCACGTAGCTGCAGTTCGGTGCGTTCAGTATGATGGCAGAAGGGTTGTAAGTGGTGCATATGATTTTATGGTCAAAGTGTGGGATCCGGAGACAGAGACCTGTCTGCACACGCTGCAAGGGCATACTAACAGAGTCTACTCATTACAGGTACGTGATTTTCATCTGCTGCTTCAGTTTCCTTAAGTAACATTTTAAAGTCGGTTTATTTCACCTTATTAAATTCTGAGTGCCTACTCCAAAATTATACAGGCCACAGGAATATAGAGGCATCGGTGATATTTCCCCCCTTTCATTTTGTTACAGTAGTTACATGTTGTCTTAATTTAGAGACTGAGGGGTTTTTAGAGGAGCTTGTTTTTTTAAAGCACCCAGTACAATAAAGCCCAAATCTCTATACCAGCAAGTTAAGTAGTTTTCTGGGTTGTTGGGTTGTTTGGTTGGGGTTTTTTTGAAATCTTGCATGTGTTTTGGAGCTATGGTTTTGGTTTCCCCAAAGAAATTCTGATGTTTCTATTTTAAATAAATCAGATGATCCAGTAATTCAAAATGCACTAAAAAAACCCTCTGGATTAGTGTTCTGAATTATACAGAACTGTTTATCTGTATTTTGTAGTCCCATCTTCCAGTTCCAAACTGTAATTCACAGTAAGGCTGAACCTAAAATTTTAATGCCCCGAAGTAAATCTCCAGCCTTCTACTTCCTCTTCTTTGAGTAGAGGCCAGATCTACAACTGTGAGGCTTGGCCAACAGAGACATGTTATTGCAGATGCAGGTTATTACGGTACTGCTCTGCGGCATGGCTCTGTTGCCTACCAGTCACCTGACTGCTCCTCAGAACTATGCTAGCAAAGATATACCTAGACTTCGTGTAGGCTCTTCTTACCTTTACCGACCCAAAAGATCATCTTGTTCATTCAGAGTCAAAGCATCACTTCCAGGCATTGAACGGCGAAAGAAATTAATTTCATGCTCGTGCCTGTTCTCACCACAATCTGGCAGGACTTGAAAAAGAAATTAACAAAGACAGTTCAAAATCGGGAAATTGCATTCAGCATGTAACTGCTCTGGCTTTGTGGCTCAGAAAGCGAAGCTCAGTGCTAGAGACATTTTTCAGAAATGCTTTCATCGTAAGGTATCTCTCACCATAATAGACTAAATACGAGCAAAATACCCAATTGGTTTCCCTTCCCAAAATATGTAGTAAAATCTGTCAGAAATCTTCAGCTGTTCTCGTACATTCATATGCTGAGGAGGATTCTCCACACAAGCACCAAACAAGTCAAAAATGCTGTACTACCTACCTATCTCTTAAAAATATTCTGAAGGTTGTGTTTCATCTAGGGCAGTTTAGGAACAGTATATGTTATTCTGCCATATCTTCACCAGTGGCTCTTGTTTTGGCCTATGGATATTCATGTCTTGCTCTGATACTGTAGTAATAATGGATCAAATAATTGGGTTATGTTACACACCAATACTGTTTACACCCTGTAAATGGAACTTGGTATTCTGAAACAAGTTCCTGGGAGGCAGGAGGCTACAGGTGCTTACAGTTTTAGGACAGAAAGAGTCTTTAAAATTGCATGGGGAGCTCCTGCCCTTGGCATGAAATAGCCCCAAATGGCAGAACTCCCATAAACAGAATAATCGGCCTGTCATCCCCATCCCTGCTCCACGGCAGGTTCTGTTATACCTCAGTATTTCCCCATTTGTAGACCCCCTAGCATTTTCTGGAGATTCTTATTCGGCAGCTGAAGACTACTGACCATGTTGCATTTTCTTACTTTTTGTTAGCTGCCTTTGAAGTAATCCGCGGATTCTCAGGGTTCATGGATACCAGCTCAACCACTGATCCAAACCATTGTCTGACTATAGCAGTATCAGAGTGAAGTTTTTCTTGATGCCCAGCCTTAAAGCTCTCTTTCTGAATACCTTATGTACATGGAATACAATTAATTTGCAGGAAAGGGGAGAAAGAACTCAAAATTTGTTACATCAGTCTGGTTTAGTTCTGTTTAGGAAATAAAAACGTTCTGTATTGTTTCCACCCAACAAGTCTGCTGGGCTACTTAACACTCCTCGTCCTTTTATCTGAACTCAAATTAGTTTACATCCTCTTTTGAAAGCAGGGTGCCCAAAACAGGATGCAAAATTCCAGTCAAAGTCTTGTCAATGCTTACTAGAAGTGAAAAGTTATTTTACATGCCTTATATAGCATACCCCTATGTCAGATACCAGGGTGGGGTTTTTTAGTATATATTCACCAGAAATGCCACGTATAGAGCAGTCTGTATGTGCCAGTCGCTATCTACATTCTTTTGAACCTAGGTGCCATGCTCAACCGCGTTTGGTCATAGAGATCTATGATGTTAGTTTTCTGCAGGTTTTATAAAAAGAAGCAGTCTCAGATAGTCAAGTTCCCTTAATTGGGTTCTTTCCTCACCATTATGAGATACCAGTCAGTCTGCATGGACACGTAGTGTCGGATTGCCCTAGCTGTAACAAAGGCCCCTGCCCAGCCTTCATTCTCCCAGGCTGCAGCTGTGCCTTCATTCATTCCCTGCCAAGCTCAGATCTTCACAACTTTCTCTTGACTTTTACACTCTTTGCTTTGGGTCAGTTCTACCATTTCAAATGTCACCTAAATCCTAAGGAAAATACTAAATGCCAGACCCACGCACCCCTCCCGCCCCAGAACTCTTTCTGATACCTATAACCATGCTGTGCACAAAGTTCTGAACGTGACAGATAGTATCCCTGTGTCAAATTTGCCTCCCTCTTTGTGAAAATACAACCAAGACATCTGCTGTTTCACATGGCTTTTTACTCTGTCATGGAAAAAAAATCATATTGGCTAGGATAATTTTCCCACAAATCTGTTTGCTGCTACTTAGCGCATTGCTGAGGGCTTACAACCAGCTTGAGTATTTGTTTGTTCCTTCTGGAAATTGAACTTAGGCTGACCGATCTGTAATTCCCCATCTCCCATCATCATCTTCAATAAAGAAAGGAATTGTATTTGCCATCTGAAACCTTGTCTGTCTTCCATGGGTTCTCAAAGATGGCAGCAGATGTCTCTGAGATTGTCTTAAAACAACTTGCCTTATGTGTTTTTTTTCCCCCATTCTAGCAAAAGCTTGTACTCAGTTGTCAGTGGTGTTAGTGCTGTGAGCCTACACTCAGATGGCTGAGGACTGAAGCAAAAAAAAAGTTAAATAGCTGTCCTCACTTCGTGTTTCCTTCCCACTGAGCCTAAATGAGCTTTTTTTTTTTTTGGCCTTCCTCTTGTTTGGGGTTTTTGTTGGGGGTTTTTTGGGTTTGTTTTTTTTTTTTTTTAACAGAATAGTGTTTTATCATCCTTAATGTCTCTTGCTAGTTTTATCTTGGTTTGTGCCCTGCCTTTCTGATTTTGTCCCAGTATGCTCTTTTAAACACATCTATTGATCTAGTTTCTACTTTTTGTACAATTCCTTGTGCTTTAGCCAAGTGGGTCTTGGTAATTTACTACACTTCCTATCTTTCATTGACACAAGGATAGTTTGTGTCTTTAAGAAAGTGCCAACTCTCCTGAACTCTTCTTCCCCTCAGAGAATAGATACATAAAAACCTCATGGGAAGGAAGTCTCCGTTTATTGAAGTATTCCTCCTTGAAGCCCCCTGGTTTTATTCTACTGCTCTTTTTCCTTCTTTTTTTTTTGAGAATTCTGGACTCTTATGTCATTGTCACGATCTCTCAAGTTTCTTTCCACCTTTATATTCTCTACATGTTCAGTCCTCTTGGTCAAAAGTATCTCGTCTCTTAGCTGATTTCTCTCCATGTTCATGTTCTCCATATTTTTATTTTATATATAAGACCAGAAAATCCAAGAATTTGGACATCTGTGTTAGTCTGTATATCTTTCCCAACAATAACTAGGAAGTTCAAAGTTCCTTGCTGCACACAGTTATGATTATAAAATGGCTAAACCCAGCATTTTTCAGTTACATCTCTTCCATTTTCCTATGTTTCGGCTTCAGTGTAGATGATTCTGGATTAATGTTGTTACCCTTCTCCAGCTTCAAGTCCCTCTGACTTGTGAAAAGCAGGTTTGGCTTGTTAACATCTTCATTAGGAAAAGAGTGTTCTCTTGCTGTTGCACACTGCAGTATAGTCAGGATTCTGTTGTGTTTAAAAGAGTTGTATTACATTTAAAAGACCAATGGTTCAGAGTCTTTCTCCTTGAACCACGTACCTCATAGACCACGTCTACAAAAGGAAATAACACTGACTGTGAATCACCTGCTCTGATATCAAACATGGCCATCTCTACTTAGACTGAATTATTATTCTGTAATGCAGCTTCCAAATATATATATAGTATCTAATGTTGCATTTAGTGAATTAAATGCTTAATAGCCTTCTCCATACAGAGCATTGCAAGATCCTAATGTAATTGTCTGTAATAGATTTACCTTTCTTGTAGTTTGATGGTATCCATGTGGTGAGTGGATCTCTTGACACTTCCATCCGAGTTTGGGATGTGGAGACAGGCAACTGCATTCACACGCTAACAGGCCACCAGTCCCTCACAAGCGGAATGGAACTCAAGGACAATATACTCGTGTCTGGGAATGCCGATTCTACAGTCAAAATCTGGGACATTAAAACAGGACAATGTTTACAGACATTGCAAGGTGAGCTTAAACTACTTTCACATAAATCAAGCTGCCTGCAGTAATCTATGTTGCAGATTCTATATAAAAAACTTTTAAAATTACATACAAAGAAACTTACAACTTAAATATTTTTCTGATGACAGCTGTATGATCTTTCTCTGAATTAGAAGAACAAAATGTATTTAATCTAATCTATTCAAATCACTGGCCTATTATGAAAGGCAGATGGTCTGGACTGATAGCAATTTGCTACGGGTATATTAGCCTAATAAGCCACAGAAATATGTAGGAAATGACATCTCAAAACAGCCAGTCAACGTATTTATTTAGGGGTCACTTGGATGTTTCAAAGCCTGCTGATTAATTGGATCAGGAGGCAAAGTACACTGTCTGTTGCAATAAATCAAGAGAAATGAGTGGAAGATGTTTTCTTTATTTCAGTAAGAAGAAAGATTTCTGTTTCCATTGTGACAGTTGCCACTCAGGCATTGTGCACACGAACACATTGTTTTGTTTCCCCCCACAAAAAAGGTCTTATATCGTTCCTGTATATCATATGCAGCATCGCTGGCTGGAGCAGAAAATATGAATTTCACTGTAAAGCAAACTCTGCTGTTGTAACAGTATATATTTATGTCAATATATATAACTGTCAATATTTATTGATAATCTCATAATAACACTTCAAAGGGACTTGGAGACAAACCCTTTCAGCAGTCACCTCATTCTGGAAGGTTAAGTTCATTTTCATGAATGTCCAAGTGCACACTTGCCCTACTGCTTGTATACAGCAAAACGAGATCACTGTAACAAAGAAGGAAATAACTAGGGGATTTTTCTATACCTGCATTCACTTTTGAAAGCGCAGCAAGGCTTCTGTACCTTTTAATGCACAAAAACTGAGTTAACACATTTAGGTAGAAAAAGCTGTATGCAAATAGCTAGGTTTTTATTTTATATGCAGTGCTGTCTGACATTGCTTTCTAATTTCAAATAAAAATGCTTTGGTTTACTGTTACAGGTCCCAACAAGCATCAGAGTGCTGTGACCTGTTTACAGTTCAACAAGAACTTTGTAATTACCAGCTCAGATGATGGGACTGTAAAACTTTGGGACTTGAAAACGGGTGAATTTATCCGAAATCTAGTCACATTGGAGAGCGGGGGAAGCGGAGGCGTCGTGTGGCGGATCAGAGCTTCTAACACAAAGCTAGTGTGTGCGGTTGGGAGCCGCAACGGGACTGAGGAAACAAAGCTGCTGGTGTTGGACTTTGACGTGGATATGAAGTGAAGGGCAGAAAGATGAATTTGTCCAAATGTGTAGACGATGTTCTCCTTTCCCTCCCCCAGAAAAAAAAAGAAAAAAGAAAAAAAAGAAAAAGGAAAAAAAATCCCTTGTCCTTGGTGGTGCAGGATGTTGGCTTGGGGCAACAGATCCTAAAGACCTACAGACTACGAAGAAGACAAAGATGACAAACTATAACTGACAAGAGAGGCATTTGCCGTCTCGTCACATAAAAAGGCTACACTTTTGACCGGGGCAGCTTTGCAAAAATACAACTTTCGAAATGAAACCAGGTGCAATTATTTCTTTACTTTCCTCCAACTGCTCCTTGAGCAATTTGGAGGTGGGGAAAAAAAAAATTGTTACAGTTCTTGTTAACAGGTTATTTTTACCACAAAGATCTTGAAAGAAGCTGCGCAGGTGAGCCTGCTTGTGCACCCCTGGGTCCCAGCAGCCCCTCTGAGCAACGTGCTCTCCCTTAGCCCCACTCTGAGCAGGGGGTTGGACCGGACAACCTCCAGCAGTCCCTTCCAACCTCTATACGAGCAGTCACTGGTTGACTTTCAAAAACTAGAGAGCATCTGCAATGAAAAAAACAAACAAAAACAAAGAGTCCATTCCTGGTGTGGAAAAGCTAAAATATTACTGTGAATTGTTTTGTACAGTTTTATCAGCTTTTTCTTTTTTTTCTTTTATTCCTCTTTTTTTTTTTTTTGCCAACCATTGCCAATGTCAATCACAGTATTAGCCTCTGTTTAATCTATTTACTGTTGCTTCCATCTACACTCTTCAACGCATAAGTTGCTCTGAGGTGGCAAGTTGTCCTGGGTTTTGAGTCCTTTGATGGATTTAATTCGCAATGCTGGTGCTAGAAGTAGGTCTTCAATTACGGGATTGTTGTCCCACCCCTGTACTGTATTCCCAGTGGCCAAACTTATTTATGCTGCTAAATGAAAGAAAGAAAAGCAAATTATTTTTTTTTATTTTTTTTTCTGCTGTGACGTTTTAGTCCCAGACTGAATTCCAAATTTGCTCTAGTTTGGTTACAGAAAAAGACTTTTTGCCACTGAAACTTGAGCCAACTGTGCCTCTAAGAGGCTGAGAGTGGAAGAGTTTCAGACAATTAAGAGTGAAGTTTGCCTGCAAATAAAGAATTGAGTGTGTGTGCAAAGCTTATTTTCTTTTTTCTGGGCAAAAATTAAAACACATTCCTTAGAACAAAGCTATTGCAGCCTGTTCTGTGGGGAAATTTTTCTTTGTGAGGGCTGTGGTGAATGGAATGAACATACATAAAAAAACTGACAAAATTTTTAAAAAATATTATAAAATACAAAAATGAAAATAAAGTTGCTGGTCAGTCTTAGTGTTTTACAGTATTTGAGAAAAAAACAACTGTTACAGTTATTGCTGGGAGGAACTGACAGAGCAAAAACTTACGTTTTTGTAAAGATGTCACATGCAAACAAAATGAGAAATGAAAGAGTCAAATGGTTTGCCTCATTCTCCAAGAGCCACAACTCAAGCTGAACTGTGAAAGTGGTTTAACACTGTATCCTAGGCGATCTTTTTTCCTCCTTTTTTTTTTTTTTTGTTTTTGTTTTATTTATAGTCTGATTTAAAACAATCAGATTCCAGTTGGTTAATTTTAGTTATGTAACAACCTGACATGATGGAGGAAAACAACCTTTAAAGGGATTGTGTCTATGGTTTGATTCACTTAGAAATTTTATTTTCTTATAACTTAAGTGCAATAAAATGTGTTTTTTCATGTTAGTATGTCTTTTTTTTTTTCCTCCCCTGTTTCTTGTTGTTAATTTAATATCATCTATCCTACGAAGGGTAAAGCAGGTCAAGTTGCTCAGCTTACTGGTAGATGCTAAAATATGTCGCAGGACTTTTTATGTAACCCTTCCACAAACAGGTGCGCGGGTGTCCTCTCCTTCAGTTGCCGGATAGGATTTGTCACGTGGGCTTCGACAAACATGCGGGAAAGCCATTAGCTTCCTATCGCTAAGAACGTGTCAGGATTTGACTCTGGAGGGAGTTAGCTATAAAAAGCTGCTCAAGTACGTAAAACTTCTTCCGATAGCATCTTGTTACTGCATCTTAAATTGAAACTTGATGTTTGTTATTTATGGATTTCAATCAATTGATTGCAGTCTGACAGCAGAGGATAAATCCATAAATACAACTAAAATCAAAGTTAGGATTGTAGGAGAGCTTGAAAGAAAGCTTCTGAAGAAGAAAAAAAAACAAACCACCACATCATTGCAGATCAGTGCAACAGCAGTTTTATCAGTGCCCTGAAACCAAGGTAAGTCATCAGCTGTCTCAGAAACCCCACCTGAGTGTCAGTTTCTCTCTCAAATCTTGACCAAAACCATTGTTTTCTTCTGTCAGGGCATAGCATTTACTTGTTTGTGACAGTTTTCCCTGTAGAAAACTGTCATTAAAGATAAACCAAACCAAAACACTAGAAGAGAAAATTCATGGATAGAAAAGAAAAATATTTATATACTTATACATCTATGACTTTGTGCTATTCAAATGTAGTTCCAATCCCTACATTATGCAAAACAAGCAATGCTGAAGGATCACGCTTCCATCTGGCCTCTAGAGATTAAAAAGCCATACAAAATGACTGAGCAGCTACAAAAATCTGTTCATTGAGTTGGTGTTTAAAGGAAAAAAAAATTACAGCAAGCACTGACATATAAAAGCTATGATCATTTTGGTATTTATGTAAAAACAATGGGAGCACTAATCCTTTTCTAAAATGACAGTGAAAGATTGCCAGAACTTCACGTTGTTCTGCTGAGAACACAGGCCAGGACTCTGAGCCCTCCAATGACAGAAGGTACGTCAGTCTGGGCTGAACTACTTGTGAGAGGGGATGGAAATAGAAGGGTAAAAATATGAATATTTAATGCATGGAACAGAGCAATAGCTTTTAAGATTATGTAATTTTCTTCCATGATTTGTAGAAATTGCAACAACGTGTTTTCAAAGAGCAAGGCGCTGGCCTGACAGCGCAGGAGAATGAGAGATTTCGGAGTAACAATGTGCTGGAGGGCAGGAATACAAATCGGGGCAGAAGAGTGAAATGACAGAAGAGGAAGACTAACAAATCCAAAATCAGTTCAAGCTGTCTTTAAGTACACTTTAAGCAGCCAATATGACCACGAGCAAAATGTGCTTAACCAGAATTCAGAAGTCTTCCGGTTGATAGTGCAGTTCCAACACTATCTTATGTTCAGATTAATGCAGAATAACTTGAACATGTTAAGCAAACCACATGTATAGCTTCCTTCATCCCAGATTTAGGTTAAAAAAAAAAATTACTGGCTGCAAAGTCAAGATATGATAGACTGTTGTATTAAATACAAAACCCAGCACAGTACTTAAAAGTACTTAAAAGCCTTTTTAAAAGGCTTTTCCCCTTCAATAAAACAACTTTACAAAGTTAATTGCGTTAGTGCTCTAAAGACTTCTATTTTGTAAAGTCTGTTTAGGTTTGTACGAGTTGATGTCACTTACGAGACATCTGAACAACATAGTGCAATAAGTAGACATTGTTAATTTATTTATTTGACAGCATTACAAAAGGGGGCCCGTAGTAAATACGCCGTGTAAGAAGCTGTTCAAGCAGTTTTTCTTTACACTCTCCTTATTACCCCCTTCATGTTGATGCACTCACCGTAACATAGTTCACTTAGTATGAAGTCTTCAGTTTGGCAGCACATGCTCCAACTGAGACTGTTTAGGAAACATGTTCATTTCATGTAATTAGATTTTGATTTTAAGGTGGGTGGAGTGGGATTTTTTAAAATAAAAACATTTAAGAATACTAGTATAAGTAACTGCTTTATGCTCTCAATATGCAGGCACTTCTTGAATCTAGTGGCTTAGTCATCGTAGGTTATGTCAAAATACCTGCAGCTATCCTGGAGAGAGAATGGCACTAGTGTTTCTGGCAACTTACCCTCGTGTTTTAAAGCCGATGCCCTTTTTTCTTTTTGTTTTAGCCCCAGAAAGAGCTTCCTCATTTTCTCCTGTATCTGAAGCCAAGTCAACAACATTAAAAGATTTCTTTTTAATAGGTATTCTTAGTGGACCTTGATTTTAGCTAACAAGTCAGAGCTAATATTGCCACTTCCTCTAAGAGCCTGGTCCTGTGGTCTCCATTTACTTACTCAAGAGGTAAGACCAGACGTTTAACAGCTGCATCTGCAGCAATTTGTAGTTCAGATCAGCAGCTCTCCCAACACAGCACAGTGCTGCCTCGGAGCCCACAAACAGGATTCCTTCGGGGTGTAACTAAATCTGGAGCAGCTCTCCAGGAGCACACCCCAGGCACTCGAGCCACTAGTGGAGCATGCGGGACCAAACCAGAGCTAGTCCAACACCTCAAAAATACATGCATGTGGACATTAGGTCCTCAGGACCAGCAAAATGGCGCTACAGCTCTGCTCCTGCTGCACAGCACTAATTGCTAGGGCGGGCATAACCTTCAACAAACCCTCTCCCACAGCACCCTGGCTCCTGATTCGTAAATCAGCAACCAGCGCCCATCCAAACCGCAGCAGCAGAAAAACAGAATCTGCCCGATACCACCACAGAGCTTTTGCCAGAGAAAAAGTTTGGATGCCTTCAACTCTCTTTTCAGCATGCTTATGGATGGAGTCTTCCGATCGGCTTCTGGAATCCAGTTTAAAAGAAATACAAATCTCTCGCTATCAGTCTGGCCAAAATATTCTACCAGCAAGTCAGCACCTGAATTATTCAGAAAAAGAAATCGTTAAATTCTGTAATTAGGTAGGCAAAAGAACCAGATTATAACAATAAAAAAGAAAAACCTGCCAGTAATTACTTGAGTCACTCTGACCAAACAACTGTTAATTACTTAAAAATATCCAAACATCCCAACCGCTGAAGCTTTAATAAAAGCAGGAATATTATTTTCTTTCCAGCTCCTGCCATTTTATCTATAACCTTGATCCCTGACATAGTGCAAAGATACACATGCTGTGTGATGATGTTTAGTATTTTATGATGATATATGATCTTTATGATTATACATGAAGTATATGATCTATATGATATACACCAAGTTTTTCAATCGTCATCTGAAAATGGCATATACAATTTTTCAAACACCTCTTCGAGCATCAGTGCAGGTTTATAAATACAACAGATGTTTTAACATAAAAGCTGTTCCAGATCCCTTCTGAGATAGATAGTCTGACAAACTAGGTGTCACCAAAAATTCAGCAGCCAGTACGGGCTCTTGCTCCCTGCTCATATTGCCAAATGGCCAGCAGCTGTAGGGGTACTTCAGAGAAAAGAAATGGTGCATTGTGCTACCACGAGTACACGCTGCAGAGGGGAAATGCTGCAGCACTCTGTGTGACTGCAGTTGCCTAAGAACCAATGGCTTTATGCCCATGTACACTGCATTGCTCTAGCCCAGATGGGACATAAAAGTCCTATAAAATCATAACTAAGCTAGGACAGACTCTCCCCACCAACTAGAGATGGCAGAAATCATTAATCACACAGGTTGCTACTCAAGAGCTTGGCGGCACAGAGGAATCCAGCAGTGTTTCTGAACTACACACTGTACAGGACAACTGAGACTTGGCCAAAGGCATCCTCCAGCTCTCCTTTGTCCTCACCTCTGCCTTGCTTAGATCCGACTTCAACTACCTGATCCCTACTCACAAGCTGATTTTGCCCAACCCGACGTGGCAGCAATAGTTTTGGTGAAAGATAAGCTGAGCTATTTGTCTTCTGCATCTCTGTGCTGCTGGAATCTATGCTGTACTTTTTGCCACTTTCTGCACAGGGACAGCACAACCTGATATCTAACACTGAATGCTCCAAGGTAGTACATGAAGATGAGAAGACATCATTCAGCCCAGAGTGAGAGATTTATCATCAGTGTTGCTAAACTGATTTCCACCCTGAGTCTAGACTGAAAATAATATTCTAGACCCGGTGCAATTAGATAAGTTTCAAGTTGATTTCAATGCCTTATGTTTTCAGACACAAAGCTTTTAATGCCACAAACTTCATCTGGCCTGGGTTTCCTCACTCCTGCAAAACAGGCACATCCTAAGAAGCTTCACAGTTTAAGCAGGATCATGAATCTTGTTGCTGGAAGCTGGGAGAGGTCGGTCTATGGACAGCGGAAAAACACAGAAGGTCTATGTGAGCTGGATCAGAAATTACCTATGAAATTCAGAAAAAGGGAGGTGCAATGAATTTGGGGCTTTTTCTGTCCGATAGATCATAATTGTAAGTTCTGCAATGGCTAGTGTGGGGTATTTCATCATTCTCATCAACAAAGCACAGGAGTAAGCTTTCTCGATGAAGCCTTTGGCTTCTCTGTAATTGAGGATACGACCAACCACGTTAGCTCTGACTCGCATGAACTTCTCTTACCTAGGGCGGGTGGTTTGATGGGAAGATGAATGAAATGCCCCCGGATCACCGCCTTCTGTCTGGCTCTTCACGTCAGTCTGCCAGGTGTCTGAGATGCAGGTTTTGCAGGGTGCTTACAGTGCACTATTGGAGAGTGCTTTGTTCTTTTAATTTAAAACAGGAAACATGGAATGTAGAAGATCCAAAAACTTCAAAGGCAGTTTCCATTGCCAAAGGAGTTGCATTTCAGCTCAAGTTCATTCTCTAGATTAAATATTCAAATCTGACCGTGTGGGAAGATGCTCACACCTTCGAGAGGATTGATGATTTCTAAGGGATATAGGGATTCAGATTAGTTGGCTGTAAATATCAGTATGGTAAACTGAGCAGTACAACTGTTCCTAAATGGGAGTTTTATTTTGAGCTCCTCAGTTTGAAATGAATTTCTAATAATACCACAGCTTTGCAGATACACAAACAATATAAAACATGTTTCCTTTACCCTGATACACAGAAGATCGGAGTACTACATTTCCCTCTCTTTCCAAACTGTCATTTGCTTTTAAGTTTCCTGATATATTTCATTGCTGATTTTAAATTTTCACATTATAGTTTGGAAAAAGGAAGAACTCAAAAGCTGCAGACTAGACAGGGCTCCAAAATTATGCCTTCAGACAGTTTGCTGCTACTTGTCTGCTTTGGTGTTCCTCCTGACAATTCTCAGCTGACAGGAGCAAATGTTTCAATTAAATAGCATACATGTTTTCCCAAACAAACAAGTTTTATAGAAACATGTTACGTTGTCCCCAGGGAAAGTTTCTTGATTTTTTCTATTGCCCAGTTAGCACATGCTTTAGGTATGCACTGGATGCTCTCTTTACCATTCTGCTGACTACTGCCACACTTCAAATATCCCATTTCCTCCAAAACAACTCAGTAACATGATGTTGCTTGTGTCCACCCTTCAGTCTCACACACATTTTTATGTTTCAAAACCAGATAACTGATCTGTCTGGATTCACCTGTTCACAGACAGTCATTTACCAGCAGAACCAGCTCTTGAGACCTCACCGTTTATCACTGTTGGCCATATGGCAGAATAGGGACAACCCAGGGCAGAGGAGCAGTAAGATGGAGGAATGCTCTATGTGAGACATCACTAATGTGGCCATCTGTTAGTATAACTAAATGGAATATGTCTCCACTAAGCCCACAGGTCTCCAATTTGAGCTGAAAAATTCCAGATTACAGCTTATGTTTTAAAAGGCTCAAACTACATATTCGTTTCTATACATACAAATTCACATCTTGAAACACTTCTGGTTTTACATATTTAAAAAAAAAAATTGACGACTACATCATCTCTCTGTTTTCCTCTATTTGCTTCCCTCATTTTCTCTTTTCTTTGACACTCGCACTTCAGTTTCCTTATGTTTCACTTCCTCCTTTGTCCTGTTCCCTATGTTTTTCTTTTCATGTTTTACCATTCATGTCCCCATTTTTCGCATTTTTTTATCTTCCTCATCTTTCCCCATTTGCAGACTTCTCCTCCGCTTCAAACTGTCATAGCCAGCTTCTCTCTCTTCCTTCACCCCAAAATCTGAGTTGGCAAGCTAGTCTTCTTCACACCACTCTATAGATACAAGATACACAGGAGATACATAAGACAGATGAGAAGCAAATACAGAGCACTCAGAAAAATTCATTTATTTGTCTGCTTCAACATGAAAGATCTAATGTTTGTCTATTCGCAGTCCACAAATGACTCAAATGGTCCAACAGCAACCAGATCAGGCCCTCTAAGCCCAGACTGGTCTACCACCAATTTCACAAACAACTGAGCAACAAGCATTGCCTAATTCAATACTCACCAAGCATTCTCTCTTCTGCTTTCTGCCAAAAGATAGTATTTTCTTTAAAAATCATGTTTTCTTGCTCCTTAGGAAATCTAGTGTGTAAAGGTAAGTTTGAAAATATTCCTCATTACGAAATATGGGTGATACATGGTTTTCTGCATCTGTGCAGAATATGGATGTTACTTTTGGTGACAGGCCTCTAGACAGATTCACCTCTGGACAGAAACTATCACCCCAACAGATGCTGGTTTCATAAAGATCTGTATAAATAAGAATTGGAGGCTGTAAATAAACCTATATTCCAAACTTAACAACAGCGGCCGATATTCCTTCCGGTACTACAACACAGCGCAGCTGGGATAGCACGGTCTGTCAGGGTACGTTAGGAGTAATATATAAACCACGTCTAAAACAATCTAGTGTGCATTGCTCACTAATTCTTAATATGTAGTGACAGCGTAAGCAATAAAAGCTCCAGAGCCAGCATATGATGTGACTGCGTACTGGGCGTAGTACCCTGGCACTGGTGAAATTTAACTGTTCTAGTGACACAATATATCCAACTGAAAAAAGCCAGGGACATCCAGCACTTCTCTGAGACTTGGCTTCTGCATAGCGTTAAACCAACATAACTTAATTCAAAAGGATAAGCAACTATTAAGAAGGACACAAACTGTGTCCAAAGCAACAAAGCCACAGATCAGACATCCTCATCTTTGCAGAACAAAAAGCGGTAAAAACAAACGAACAAAACCCACACACCAACAACAACCCAAACCAACAAAACTCAAACCCAAATCCCCATATCTTTCATCCCCCTGTTTCATTTCAGCTTAATGATACTGTTAACAATTGCAGGTGACCTCCTCTCCTTGCAAATGCATTCCCACCCATGCACAGCCCAAGCTCTGTGAATACCACACTCACAGACTATACAGCTGCATTTACCCAGTGAGAAAGATAAATAGGATTTGCCTCACGGTTTTGTTTTTATTTTTGCTCATTCTATTCAAGCATTTTTCTCTTGCTTGGTGTTTTACAAACAAAACAGAACAGCAACTACTGTACTTCCCCCCGGCTTGAACAAAGCTGACAATAGATGAGTGTTGCTGCTTATCCTTTCCAGGCTGAAGGATCATTGGACCAGGGAAAATAAGTTAGAATTAGATAGAGGTTCAAAGTCCAAAAAGCAGGACACGTGACTAGCATTGCATCTCAAATGCCTGAGGTAAAGAAGCCTTCCCCGCTGACAACCGGACTAATACCCCAATACAGCTAACAGGAGCCACCACGTAGCGTACAAAGGCAGTTAAACCTGACAGTAAAGGGAGCAGAAGCTCTTCCATAGACGTAAGGAGTGCACCAAAAAAGAAAAAAACCCCATGGGTCTAATATCAGCATATTCTGATTTGCTCTTGGAAAATCCACACAATACCCCCATTATGCAATCTGATTTATCAGACCGCACAACGCAGACAAAATTGTTCTGACAGGAAGAACAAGAGTTCCTTTAACCTTCGACTCTCCAAACAAATTATGCTCTCTAATTAATACCTGAATTCAGTTATTTATTCACACAAACCGGAGCTTGAATTTTCTGCATCACAGAAGCACCCTCTTCCCATACACCCGGCTAGAACGAGCACACACAGACGCACCTCCAGCCATTGACCCTTCCCTCCGGCCTGGCCACAGCTGGCCACAGCCACCACACACCCAACAGACCCTCTATAAAGGAATCTCTCTCTCTTTCTCTCCCCATGGCTGTTCTCTAAAACTTTGGAATATTGCCCATAAAGATTATTCTTCCTAACCTTCTTTGGCTTTTGGTAAAAGCAATACGGGCGAGACAAAGGATGCTGCTTCACAGGCCTGAAAATGAAAGGATTGTTCTTTTAGCTGTGTGATAATTTTTTCCTGTTTATCTCAGTCATAAAAATAAATGAAGTGACAGTAGTAATACCTCACACTAAACCAAAATTTACCTTGCCTACATTTTAGGACACTTCCCCTGTACCTAGGTAAGAGGTACAGAGACAACTGACCGTGATGTTCTTGCGGTATTTTTCCTTTCCAGGAGGGATGGCTGTTTCAACCTGCTCTAACAAAAATGTAGAAAACCTGCTTTCAGCGTAAACCTTGTGTCTCTTTCTGCCAGCTCAGGATGTAAATTTTGCACTACTCATGGAAAGCAACACAGGTTTTTGAGAGCCGCTCCTGTTCAGAAGCCTGCTGTGGCATACAGTATGTCTTCCGAGATCCATGTGTGGTAGCAAGAGCATCTCCCTGCCTAAGTTTCCATCTCATATCTTCTTCGGCATTTTCCAGCATCCACCCAATGTGCATTAAACAGTGAGCAATTGAGAGTTCAAGCAAATGATATGGAGGCAAGGATAATTAGCCCCTAGGAACGCATCCAGCTACAGTTATACTCCATGAAGGTTAGAGGCCCGATTCCTCCTCATTTAAATCTGATATTGAAGGAATTTATAGAGCTTTATCCAAGCTACTAATTTGCAATTTTACTGCAAACAATTTACAATCAAATGAAGTGAAAGCTAGAAGCAAAGAGTACATTAATGACTTAATTTTCCTTTTGCATTTCTCTTCATTTTATCTTCCAGTGAAGACCAATCTTAAAAAATTGGATAATTGGCCAGTAAATAAATACAAACTTTTTTCTTTTAATTATTACTACATAAAAGCTGAATTGCTGGTATGAACTACAGTGTTGTCTTCTGCTGAGGACAGTCCTGTATTACCAACCTCCAGCAACAGAAACTGGGAAAACATCACTATTTCTCAGACTGAAAATTCATGCTCTAACAAAGCAGCATAAAAAGTATCACAGTATCTGAATACAAAATTTAGTGTTCCGGGCTAGCAATATGCAATTTGTAAATTATACAGCCACGTGCACTATAAGAGGTTACTTAAAAATATGGTAACTATTCTGTCAAAAAGGAAGCGTGAATGTCAAAGCAGCTTTTGTAATACTCCACTGGGGCTTCATCTACACTAAGAGAGATCTAGGTGCAGCTAAATCAGTGAATTTTTTTTCTTAGGTTTACAGGCAGTCTAAAGGCATTGATCAAGCACCAAACCTCAGTCTAGGGGAAGGAGCTAGGACAGGTTGCTGTTTCACAGGACAGCGGTCAGTCAGTCTGAGGCTTGCTCCTAGAAGAGACACCCTGCTGCCCTCTGGAACAGGCTCTAGTACTGAGCTGACCTGCTGAGACAGTTGGAGAACTCACATTTTTATAAATAGTTCATTTTCCAGGGGTTCAGTGAGCTGAGCTGGCTCAAGGGGGTCAGTTAGCTGCCAACACACAGGAAGCAAGTGGCCAGGAGCAAGGCAGGTCTGCCTCTCCCAGTGGCAGAGAGCTGCTAAAATGTCAGGAGACACTGAGTCAGGCTAATATCTCAAAAGATGTTGGGGAAAGCAGGGGTGCTGCCCTCATCTCAACCCTTGTATTCCCACATCTCCCGTCTCTCTCACTCTCGTGCTCACCTGACACCCAGACCCCATTCAGATGCTTAAACCCCTTTGGCAGCAGTGAGCTCAGGAGCTCAAAGCACATCTTCTGACCAGCTTAACCATCTCAGCAAACATCACCATGGTACAATGTCACATGGGAAAGCAGGAGGCTGCTGTAGGAGCAGGAATCCCATGCGCTGCTGAGGTGGTGTTCAACGTCTGGGATGGAATCTGCTGCTTTTGCTTCCAGGTATACCTGCACTGTGTTTGCTCATCTTGAGCCCAAAAGAAATGCACAGGATGAACCTGCTGTTACAGAGCTTGATCCCAACATGGAGGAACAAGCCTGAGTCCTGCTTAAGACGTGAAATTGCAAGACGCTGAGACACATAATTGGGCAGAAAGCTGGGCCTGGCCCAACTTGGCTGAGTGAAGTAAATCAATATGCCATCAAGGAGAGTAATGCGGCAAGGTAAGAAGAAGTTTGGTTTGCAGAACATATTCTCTCCAGTGGTTTGAAAACAAAATGCTTTCTTCTGCTAGCTAAGCAAACAGCACAAAGCATTCCTCTGAACCAGAAGTGTATGACAGAAACCCAAGGTGCAATAAGCACTTTCTCATAAGTGTCCTCCTAGGCTGTCAAAAGAGGCAGAGAGAACCTCTACAGCTGAATGAAGCATTAGTACCCACAAAGAAAACAGTTTCAGCCCAGGTCTTGCTGGGCTGAGAAAAAGAAGGAAGAACTGAATTCAGATAACTGGAGCAGGACATTAAACATTACACCAGTGAATAAAGAACAGACATCAACTCCAACATCCGAATACCTGTCAAATTATCATCAGGACTGAAACATAGAATGGTTTGGGTTGGAAAGGACCTTTAAAGATCATCTAGTCCAACCCCCCTGCCATGGGCAGGGACATCTTACACTAGGTCAGGTCGCTCAACGCCCTGTTCAGCCTGACCTTGAACACTTCCAATGAAGGTCCATCCACAACTTCTCTGGGTAACTTGTTGCAGTGTCTCACCACCCTCATCGTAAAAAATGCCTTCCTTATGTCCAACCTAAATCTACCCTCTCTTTCAGTTTAAAACTGTTGCCCCTTGTCCTGTCACTACAGGCCTTGGTAAAAAGTCTCTCTTTGCCTTTCTTCTAAGCCCCCTTTATATATCTCACTAATGATCTCACTGGAAAATGCTATGAGGAATAGGCTAAGGAAATGCAGACTGGGAAAATACCCTGAATGCCTAAGAGAAAAGACAAACACCACACCGGGACTTAGGATGACAACAATCTCAACTAGAGATAAAAAGAAGATACATCTTGAAAAAAGTAAGCAAATATATCAGATAGAAATTAAGAAAATGGACTTATTTCTCTACCGTCTCATATTCTGCAGGATCATTCACCCTTGTAGAAAAAGGGCAAAGTGAACATAAGTTGCAATAAGGCTAGCAGCGCTTGTACAATTACGAAGGGCTGCATGAGGTTCATGCCCTTGAGCTAAGGCCTATGCCCTCCTAAGAAGGAGTACTCGGGGAGGCAGCGATGCCGATCGTTAGCTCTCACCACAGAATACTTGGCAGAGACAGGGAGCAAAATGCAGTTGCAGTTTTAAAGCAGCCTTTGCACTCTGCTACCCACCTTGGAGCTGCTGTGCGGTGATCCAGCCTTCCAGCACAAGGCAGAGGAGCTGAAAGACGCCAACTGCCGGTGGCCCCAGGGCTCATTACAGCAGTCACAGGCTACCATAGGTTTTCCTCAGGTGCAGAGATTACCCAGATACTCTTCTCTTCCTACCTTCCCTTCCTTGCAATCACCTTTGAATGCACAACCGTTAACCTAAAAGCTTTCCATTACCCAATAAACGTTTCAATCATTTCTCTGTGCTAATGTGTCTTAAGAGTTGGAATTAGCTAACTAGTGCATTTGGGCACCAGAGCAGGGCAAAAAGTTCTCAGAAATGACCTGTGAAAGGTATTTATGAAACACAAATTCGCCAACTGCTTTGGCAACAAGTTATCAAATGAGAGATTAGGCTGCACAGGCAGAGGCATAAGCAGAAGATGTACCTATATGTACAAGGAAAGGATCATTTTAGGACTATACATTCGGCGCCAGTCATCTTAATGTGGGAAAACAACACAAGGATTCACAGGGCAGACATCCAAAGACCCCAAGAGACCTAAAATGAAGAGGACATAAACACAGCTTATATAAACTCTACAAATATTTGAAGATGTGAAGCTAGGAATTCTGTGGGTTAAAATAAAGAGAAAGATCTAAGCATAGCAGGAAGAAATGAAGAAAAATCAGACCACTGGGATAAAGATGCTTCACAGTAAAATTTAATACACAGTGGAATGGTTTCCCAAAACAAGCAGCTGAAGTTTGAAAAACCTTAGCTTTAAAAGTGCATCAGAAAAAATATCAGAATAGCAATTTAGATTCAAAACTTGGAAAACATATAAGGCTGTAAATCATTGAGAATAGAAGCATACATCCTTTTAAAGTCCTCCGCAAGGAAGTATGTCACAGAGAATATGCCATGAGACAGAAATACGGGTCTAAAGCTTTTCCCACTTGCAGTATGCAATTCTCTTTCCTTCCCCCACCAAGCCAATATCGACTATTTCTACCATGCAGCAAACTGGGACATGTTCTAGTGATGTGCAATTACTCTGGAACACAAACACTACTTCCGACATGCTGCTGTAATCTCAATGGTGGCATCTAATGGAAATTGTCTGCTTATCCCCATTTCCATTGGGACGGCAGCCTATGATGCAACTCCACTGTCAGTCTGGCCTAGACTCTTCCCCTGAGACCCCAGAACCATTCAGCGTGTTGAAAAAGTCATTTTAAGAAACATAGAAACATAAGTACTTTATCCCTACTTGACTCCATGCCAAGGGAGTCGCACAAAAACCTCGGGATATTTCAGTGCTAAATATTATGTGACAGCTACATTTCTCATTTAAAATCCTCAGCTGTTAAAAAAAAAACCCAACCAAACCAAACCCTCCTGATAATTAGAAAATCTTCACTCTGATAGTCCAGAAACTGCCACAACATAATAAGATTTCTCAGTTTCTTTATCTTCCTCTCCTACAAAAGCAGAATTTTTGATCTTCAAGCAAATTTGTTTTCTTTTCTCCTTGTTTCTTATGTGGTGTAGTCAGACCTGTTCCCTTCTGAACCACTATTCTATGTCATTAAGAACAGCTCTCTGCTATTGTAAGCACCAACATCCTTTAATCCCTTCATTAATTTAAATATATTCTAAAAGGCACTTAGCTCTCTACTGGGACTCCAAAACAACCACTCTATTAGAGGAATCCTATACAAGCTTCACTTTCTAAGTGCAAGACAACTGTTGCACTCATTCTCTGGAAGCATCAGTACCGGATGTTTCTGCCAGGAGGCAAAAATGACCTTCTCTAGCTCAGCAGGAAGACCAAGGGCTGCAAAAGGAAGAGCCCATCTCTCATGACTCATTTTTGGAAGAGATCTCACAGGTCTAGTGACATTGAAGTCTCTAAGTGCCAGTACAAAAAGCTGAACACATTTATTTTTTTAATGGAAGCCTGAAAAGGTTTCTGGGAAGTAAAGAAGTGTCACTTACAGAATATAGCCAAAAGTTCTCAGCCAAAGATCTCCAAGGGCTTTAAAGAAATACCAGTATCATTATCCTCATTTTACAGATGGAAAAATTCTCATACAGATTGTATCAGAAATAGTGTGGCCAGCAGGAGTAGGGAAGTGATCATGCCCCTGTACTCGGCACTGGTGAGGCTGCACCTCGAGTACTGTGTTCAGTTTTGGGCGCCTCGTGGCAAGAAGGACATTGAGTTGCTGGAGTGTGTCCAGAGAAGGGCAACGAAGCTGGTGAAGGGTCTGGAGCACAAGTCTTATGAGGAGTGGCTGAGGGAACTGGGGTTGTTTAGTCTGGAGAAGAGGAGGCTCAGGGGAGACCTTACCGCTCTCTACAACTACCTGAAAGGAGGATGTAGTGAGGTGGGTGTCAGTCTCTTCTCCCAAGTAGCAAGTGATAGGACAAGAGGAAATGGCCTCAAATTGCGCCAGGGGAGGTTTAGATTGGATACTGGAAAAATTTCTTCACCAAAAGGGTTGTCAAGCATTGGAACAGGCTGCCCAGGGAAGTGGTTGAGTCCCCATCCCTGGAGGTATTTAAAAGACGTGTAGATGTGGTGCTTAGGGACATGGTTTAGTGGTGGACTTGGCAGTGCTAGGTTAATGGTTGGACTCAATGATCTTAAGGGTCTTTTTCAACGTAAACAATTCTGTGATTCTATGAAAAGTGAAAACATGATAAGGTAATGCCAATGTCAGGGTCATCAATTCAACTCAGATTTCCTGGGATTGTTCACTGAGACACAGATCCATTCTTTATCCAAATTTATTTAACATGCAATGAAATAGATTGCAGAGAACTTGGCCTTGTTCTGAAAACATAAAAATTCTTATAACATTGGTTTTGTCTGTACAAAAAAAATCAAGATTATATGCACTGTTCTCCTTATTCTCTATTTAGTTTTGACTGAAAAGTGGTTAGAGAAAAAAAGTGAGCTTACCAAAATGAAGCACATTACTAAAGGCTTGCACAATATAACCATACTTTAAATTCTAGGGTGAAATTTCTGACCTAACTGAAGCTCATACTGATTTCAGTGGGGCAAGGTTTTCACCCCATAATGTGTGGTAAAAGGGAAAAAAGATAACCTTGTAAAGGCACTTTAAAGAAGTACTACATTCAAAGGAGAGAAAAGTTAAGTCAATGAAGTAATTCATGTAAACTGAGTGAGCTCATTTCCCAGATGAGCCAGATATCTGCTGAGCTTGCCTTAAAGGGCAAAAAGCAAAGATAGCTTCACCTCCTAAATGTGGCCTGGGGCACAGTTAGGATGATTTACCTTAAGACAGTTTAAATGCTCTTGGCTTATTCTGGCTGAAGATCACATCTCCTGACAACCAAAGATACTGAGGCACTGAGGTTAGGTCAGAACCTGGCCCCAAGACTCCAGAATAAAGTAGAAAAGGCATATCTCAAACAGCTGAAAAGAAAACAGCGTTCATCTCAAAAAGCTATCAAAGAACAACTTTGCTAAATAAGAGGGGAGCAGTAACAGTAATTAAAAAGAGTATATTAATTGAAAGTTTGACATTTTCTTACACACTGACACCTACAAGCAAATAATTACAAGAAAGCATAAGTAAAAAGTGTCAGCCTGATATAAGCAATAACAACAACCTTGCAGGCAAGAAAAGTTTTCAAGAAAAGTCTTCAAGAACTTGTGGAAGACAAAGAGATACTTAAAGACCGGAAAGAGGCAGATACACAGAGTAGGAAGAGGAGAATAGAGAGAATCAGATTTCAGTGCACCTACCTAATTGCTGGCAAGGTTAGAGAACAACAAAGATTTAATCTACAGACATGGAGAAGATAGCAAGGTGACCAGTAGCAGTCAACACAAATGACATCAATCCAAACTCCTATGACATTACTAGAAAACCTACCAATGATACCCTAACCTACCTCATGCCAACACTTTCACAGTGAACCAAAGGGAATAAAAGTAACATAAAGCAGGCACACTCCTAGTTAAAAAACTGTATTTGAAGGATAGCTATCACTAGTTTGTTGTCTTACTGAGACTCATAGTGTACAGTCGTTTCATCAATGCCTTGGATGATGTAATACACTTGGTGCGTTTGCAGACCATGTAAAGTTGCGAAGGGCAAAAACTGCTGGAGAACAGGGTTAGAATCCCAAACAATCCTAAGAAAATGGAAAAGTGGTCTGAAATAAATAGGATGTACCTCAGTAAAGACAAACGCTAAGTATTATACTTCAGATCTTGTCAGCAAGCTGAAGGTCACAACAATCAACTGCACAAATACTGGATGCATAATGACCGCCTAGGAGACAGAAGAGGACCTGGGAGGGGGGTAAAATGGCTTAGAAATGAAACATCAATCAACACTGTCACACTGCTGGGAGAAGAAAATAAACCCCCTAAACATTACAGCGCTAAGAGCTAACAAAACCTCCTCCGAAGTAGTTTGTTCAGTTTAGGACTCTACATTTCAAAAAATCCACTGACTGTATACCACTTAGAATTTAGAGGTGAGAAGACAAGGATGAGCAATGTCTGGATAGAAGGCTGTTTGAGCAAACACTGAAAGAATAAGAGGTGCTCCATCTGAGGAAAGGAGAGACTGAGAAGTCAGCTAAAGTGTATATAACATGCATATGAAGTGTTGCTGCAAAGAGGAAGAAGTAAAATGTCCTCCATGTTCAGGGGTATAAAAAACCACCAGTGAATTAAATATGCTGCTTAGGGATATTGCCTAATTTCTGTAACAGCAATCTCTTTGAAAAGGTTAGATAAACATTGGTAGCAATGTTTGAGGTACAGCTGAACTTCCCTGGAGATGGGGGTTAAACAGATAATCTTGAGGTCCCTATTTTGCATGATTTTTATGATAAACACTAGTTTTTAGAACACTGCATATGATTCACTCACTAGGCATATGTGTCATTTACAAATGACTACTTTCAGTGTGTTTTCTCTCTTCAGAAAACACAGCAATTTTCTTGACTCCGGTTTGTGATATTCCCCCCACGGTTTCTATCTACAGAAGCATTTACTTTAGAACTTTGCACATCAGACATGCACATTTGAACAGTATGCAGTATTCATGACACTATCCTGGCTGAGTAAGGCACGGAGCCAATGATACTCTGAGAGCGTAGGCAAGGGAGAAACAGGAGGGAGCAGAGTCAGCAGTGCTTGTGGAGGGAGGGGAACATAGGCTGGGAAGAGAAAAACGAAAGGAAAGGACCCAGGGCTAGCCAGAACAGACTGGAGAGTAAAGAATTTCGAAGTTAGGGCAACACTCCAAATTTGAAGAAAAGTGATCTGTCTTGTTAAAACACCCCACTGAGCATGCTGTTGTGCCTTTCCATGCTTTTTTTCTCCTCTCCTTCCCCCCTCCCCCCCCCGGATAACTGGAGTACAGAACCATGTTTATACTTGTTCTGCTTATTGAACAGGATCTTAAAATTGTGTGAGGTGGAGGCAGGACTGATGCTGAGCTGTCAAAGAAACTGGAAAACAGAAATAATATAACGTGAGCTTCATTGGGAACTGAAGTCAGAGTGGCTTTTGAGGTTTGTACTTTTTGTAACAGGCTGCAAACAGGAGTTTAGATGGAAACCAACACTTTGTTTAGAACTTCTTTCCCTATGGTAGATGTCCCATGCCTTCTACTTTCCTAAACGAATGGTGATAGAAGACCATGAAAAGATTAAAATTTCCACTCCCTTCTTAGGCACTTGGCAACTCTGCCTCCCAATATACTGCTTCTTATTTAATTACCACTTCAAACAAAACTGCATTATATCCACAGTCAATGCTTTGCTTTCCAACAGGCAGAACAACATTGTAAAGAAGATTTAAGGCACATCACAAACAGCCACAGGAAGAGAATACAATATCCTTAGCAGAAAGGCATAGAAGAAACAATGGAGGTGCGACAGGTTGCTTAAAAAGGGAAGGCGGGGGAGTTAGAGAAATTATTAGTAAGGACAGCGAAAGAAGGAAGGGCACATAGAAGTGAAAGGATGTGGATCTTGTCCCTTCAGCTTTTATGCTGAACATTGAAGGGGTATGATCTAAAACATCCTTCAAATTGATGCTAACATTTTATTCACACAGCCACAACACTTGAAGTACTGCAGTTACCAAACTGGAAACACAGAACACAAGGCACTTGCTGTCTTTCGCTATTTTACTTAGTAA
>VYZW01008993.1:22616-35518 GCA_013401315.1 Balaeniceps rex | reverse complement strand
TATGAAAGTGCACCTGGAATTTGGTCTTTTTTTTTTTTTAATAAAAATTCAGACTTATAAATTGATTCTGAATGAAATCTGTGATCTTATGGCACTTAGGTCATCTAGAAAATCCTTCCCTCCTATAACGAGTATGAAAAAACACCTGCAGAGAAAGATTAGTATAGAAGGGTAAGTTTATCTCTACATGCAACATAGTTCAGTTATATTTGCCAGATTTCTTTTTGTAACAATATGTTATGGTACCAAAAGGAATTGCAACCCATTGACAGCTCTTTAGTCCTAAGAGAAGCAAGAGAAGTCTAACATCACAATATGAAGCTTATCTGGGCAGTTAGGTACTTGCCAGACTCCGTTTTACTTACTATTATGAGATAATTTGTGAATATCCATAAACAAAGTGTGGGACCCAGCCAAGAAACATGTAATGGCTGGTCACCTCGGGGGGAGAGGGAGGGAAGAATAAAAGCATGAATATTTGGGTGCTTCCTGAAGAGAATTAGAAATCTTTCAAAAAGCATTTAAAAAATTGTTTTACATAGTTTTTTATTCTTTTCCTCTTCAGGTGCAATACCCCAATGGATGAGAAGCTACACATCCCTGTCAATACTTAGCTGCAAAGCCATGCAAATATTTAAACTGAGGTGGAAATCCCTGGAAGGCAAAACACCTTTTCAAGGCCTCAAAAAAATTTATTAAATTACAGCTTTCTACACTATACAATCTTCTTACCTACCATAGAAAATGGTAGGTAAGGTACCAGATTAAATCAGTTGCACAGCCACAAGGCATAGTGCAATAAAGAACCCATTACCCAAATCATTTTATACCTAAGCAAACGGAAAATGTAAAGACATTTACATTAGCGTCTGATGCAAATGTAAACCCTGTGTTACTGATGGGGAAATGATAGTACACCTGTCCGTTCTGTGTGTGATTGCAATACCAGGCCACCCATTTATCAAACTTCCTCTTTTATTTAAAAATGTATTAAATATGTGCATGAGCTCTGCATTATACAGTAGCAACAAAACCAGGAAGCATTCTTCTACTATTTGTTATCTGCCATCAATACAAAATTGGGGGCTGAGAAGTTATTATAAATCATATTTTTTCACTGAGTTTCTACAAAAAGCCTATACGTTTCTCTTAGATATGTTTATTATTCCAGAGTTGATCACACAATGCAATCCAGGTAATAACCATACTTAGGATTTCAGTGGGGGTTTTTTTGCCCCCAATTTTCAAAGATCTGAAAAAGGAAAAACAACCAAATGCTCATCTTGATATTTTTTTAGATGTGGAAATTCTCTGGCTCAAGGACGTTTATACAAGGCACAAGAAGATGAATAAAAACGGGCCAAATTTTGCTTACTATATTCATGTGCGTAGTTCAGCTGAAATGAGTCAGACTGCCTCTTAAACAGACCTCATCATCCATGAAATCTACATGCAGCAAACTGAAAACTAAAATGGAAGATGGACTGAAACCGAAGAACAGCCTTTGGTCCATAGTTGGACCATCTGGCAGCAACTTCCCCAATGTCAGCTTATTACCAGACACCTTCACGGATGGACTACCAGTGACTCAACACTACAGGTGCTCCTTTCTGCATCAGTGCATCAACAGCAATTCCCCACCTAATACTAGGGGACACCAAGGTACTAGCGCTATGACGCAAATGCGTGTAAAGCAGTGCTTCCTCCCCATCACTTGGGTCTATTAGATAGCTCACAGTTTTCTTAAAAAGAGAATAGGTCTTGCCCAAATATCGTCCAAATCTCAATTTGGAAGACAGTATTCTGCCTTTCTAAGATTAAGTTCATCATCAAGCAAAGACGTTAAAGAGAAAAAAAAAAGAAAAAGAAAGTCTTTCCCAAAGTCATTAAATTAGACTGATATGGGGACTACATTCTGCTGACCACAATTTGTGAATGAACACATAGCTGGCATAATTTATCATCATACCCCCTATGTTAATAAAAGATTATAACATGCACTGCCATGACAGGTCACATTCAAGATAGTTGATGACTGCTCAAGAACTGTTAAAATGCAAGAAAAAGACAGCCCTATCAAAATGAAAACAGCCCTTTAAGAACATTATTTCAGTGCTTCTCAATTTCTATTACCAACTCAGCTGGGGAGAAGTGAGATACCAAAGTCATTTCCCCTTCTCGTATATAATGACAATGGCTGATTTTTTTTTTCTTTTTTTTAATGGAAACCACTGTATTATTCATTTTGTTTCCATTCTTATTCCAAGAAGATCTGTTTTTGTAAACAGCCACTGAAATGAAAACCAATGCATACATTAAAAAGACTAAAAGCTAAATAAAAAGAAACAGACAAGGATTTCTCACCCATATAGCACACAACTGAGCTCTCTCATCTCACCATGGTTAGAAGCTCCTTTCAGAAAATAAAGCTAAACAGAACTATACCTTTCATTTTCACAGCTCCATAATAATGATACCTCATAGAAATAATAGACTGTGATGGTCTTGTAGCAAGTATTTTTATAATACTCTATCCAGTTAGAAGTGATATCATTTGACTGGAGAACGGTATATGCATTAAGAATAGGAAAGTAATATGAATGAATGCAGTCCTGTAAGTCTGACCTCAAGAGTACAGGAGAATTTAGAACAAATTTTGAAAGGAAGGTTAATGAGTGACATAGACATAAAGGCAAAATGGTCTGAAATTCAAACCGTTCTCCAGGCTGACATGGTAAGATAATCTGTGCTTTAGACAAAGAAAAAAAATTCAGTCAGTCTCATATAGCTGGACTTCAGTAAAGCACTTCCAGTGGAAACCATTTGTCAATTTAGAAAGTAGTAGCTGGTGGGTAGGCAGCTGGGTAAAGGAAAAACAGCAACAAGAAGTATTAAGGGGAAGAATGTCAGACAGCAGGGAGCTTGGCTACTGGAGTTTTTCAAGGATAAATCTAGTTTAGCGTTTTCTTTAATAACCTTGGCATAAACAAGTGGCCTAATGAGAGTCAGCGATGTGGGGTGTCATTGTCAACACAGAGGAGGATTGCAGTAACTGCCCCAAAAGAAATGGATTTCTTTGGTGACAAGAACAATAGAAATGTGAAATGAGTCCCACATGAACAAAAAATACTGTGATTCTCCACTTGGGAGCTAACTGCAAAAACTCCTGCAATAAGCTGAGAGCTCATCAATAAGAAATTACTAAGCTGGAGAATGTACGGTCTGTAAGATTCAGCTATGAAAGAGACAAATGCAGTGTTAGGAAGCATCAATCAAGGCATTTTCAGTAGACAGAAAAGTATTAATGCCACTGTACCAGGGCTTTCTTTCAAAAACTGCATGTGATAATGCCTTCAAAATTCAAGAGATTCACAAACCAGAACAGGGCAGAGAAGTGCTGCCACAACAATCCAGAAGCCTGTATCTTACAAGAGAAGGACAGAGAAGCTGAGATGTTTAGCTTGATAGACAACTGGGATGTTATCTGTAATTACAATGGGGTAAACAGGCAGGAAAAAAAGCTGACACAAGAATAAGAGAGATATAAACTGGCCATTAGGCTGAAAATTAGCAGCAGTTTCTCGGGTATTAGGACAATTTGGTTGCAGAAGAGCCAATCAGAGCATCTGTAGCTAAGAAACCCAACCCACGCCGCTGGGTACAAGACACAGTACCCCTGCCACTCCATACCACCAAGGAGGCCTAAGATTAAAATGCATTTTACGCACTAATGATGCCTGCCAGTGCTGCAGTGACAGGGAGCAAAAGGAGAAAATGTTCAAGGTGTCTTACCCATTAGAAAACAAAGTCACTACATTAATGGTGGTGCTTGATATAATATTGCCTGCAACAGCAAGTGACTCAAGCTGACAATTTCAATTGTATGTGTGTGAATGTGCTCGCCTGCATTTGTTTATAAATAAAGTAAATAATAACAATATCCATGCAATACCAGAGAAGCAAGCAAAGCCTGCAATTTTATTTACTTTATCACATTTCAGGAATCAAAAGCAGTAAAAAGCAATTTAGAAGAGATTAGTGGGTGCTAATGCTTTCACTGCATTAGAGGACATTCTCACAGGCACACTGACATGGTGTCTTAGGGAATGACACTGGTAAATGAAGACAGAGTAGTGAATCAAAAGACCTTCTCTAGAAGCATTCCAGGATAACGAAACAAATGACTTCTGTGTATAATGTCTGAAGTGATTTTTTCCAAGGTGTGCTTATTCCTATAAAATCCAAGGCACTAATGAGAACAGATATAACAGACCTTCCCCTATCAGTACAGTCGACTAAGCATGGCACACACGGTGCTATCGAGCTAGGATGCCTGGTTTAAAAACATTACAGCAATTTAATAAACTATCACGGTCTTAATAACATACATCTGGCCATTAACATTAAATATTTTTATGAGTTAAACTTTGTTAAGGAAAATAACTTCATGCTGTCCATACTTCGATACCAAATATAGCACTAACATGTCTGTCCCCCCTCTACTCATTGTTAACAAGAAGTACTTAGGAGTCATACAGCGCCTCTTACTATCAACTGGCACGAAATCTAGGTTGACTTTAATAGCACGCAAACGACTGTGCTGGGGATGGGTGGGTTTGCTTTGTTTCTCCTGAAGAGGAGTTTCTGGCAGCCAGTAACTACTCACACAGATGTAGATTTGCCACATAGGATTAAAAAAAGGTGAAGGAAAATTGAAGGAAAAGAAAATAAGTCATTCATTTTCCTGAAAGGATGTTTAACACTGACAGCAAATTCCAATGCGTGTTTAATTCAGTTTGTCTGGGCCTGACATTACGATCGTACCTATGCAAGAGCAGCTCGTTCTCCAAACCCCCTCTAGGCCTGACCGCTCAGCAGTATTACGGCTTTGACAGTTTAGGGAGACTGTCTCAAGAAAGTACTATTAAATTCTGAGGTGAAATACCAGAGATTGACACTCACGGTTATTTCGCACAATAAGTCCATTCAATAGCACTCAGGTACAAGCCAAACGAAAATGGGGTTAGGCCTCTTGAGTACACATATAGGGAAGATTACAATGAACCACCATTTTGCACATCAAACACAAACCACACCTCGCTGTGTGAATGTGTTTCTGGGATTACCGGGCAGTCTGAGATTCCCTGGATGCACGCAGGGACAGGAGAAGAGCAGACTGAAGGGACAATTAGCCTTCTTCCCATTGAACAGCTTCCATGGCTCATGCAAATCAATTTAACATGGCTGTTACGCTGCAGAAAAAAATCCCAAACAAAATCCAGCACTGCTGAAACTTGATGCCTGCACAATACACGCTCTCCTGGGTAATCTGCAGCATCCAGACACTGCCACCGCATGAGTCCCATCCCTGCAAAGGGAGGTTAATACGCATCAGTGAGAGAAAAAATATTCTTTTCTTTCTCACAACTCTGGCTGGGACATGATGCAAAACAGTAGCTCTCTCACCTTACCTAGCAGCAAAGTTCCCCACATCGCTCTGAAAAACTACTCCATGAGCATATGTTAACTCATTCAGCCTCACTGCACTGGGCCCCCTTTCTGAGCCCTGCCTGAATCGGGCAATTATGCCACCCCACCATTTTATTCTGAAGCTAGCAGAGCCATGTGGGGTACAAGCTAAGACATGTGGGGTATTGCTCAGACAGCTTTCTGAAATGTAGTGGGAGCTGCCCTTGCCCTGGGATTCCTGCAGCACTGCTGAACAGGTGGGCCAAGAGGCCACTGCTTCGGACAGCTGAAAGATGCCATCAAACAGCTGACTTGCAGCATCTCACTCCCGCAGCAGAGCTGAGCCCTGAGGTCAATGGGAACCGGGAGACTTCCTAACCCTAGAGGCAAGAATTTGCCTCCATGATGAGGAGGGGCTGTTGGGTCAAAGCAATCCTCATCAGATGCGGAGGTCAACAGGGGCTAAAAGATTGCATGGGACCGGCAAGGAAGATGTTGTTCGTCTTCCTTTGCCTGAAGTAGGCAAGGATTTACCAAGGGGAGCTCAGAGTTTTAAAGCTTTTCCCTTGTACCTTGAACACACTGGTGGCAGCTCCCACAGTCCAGGGTGCTCCAGGGCACAGCAGCTTCTTCCTAGCTCCTTCAAAGCCAAAGGAACATGGCACAACTGTGTGGTAGGCAGGCGCGTGCATGTCTTATTCCAGCTGTATAACTGCCACTGCAGGACATGCCCCCAGCCCATGATGTGGCCTGAGAGTTCAACACCCCCCCACCACCTTTTTTGTCCAAGCACTCATTCATCAGTGTTGCAAAAGCCCAGCCAAGCAGGGGAGGACAAAGCTGAACGGTGAGACTTTGCAGAAGGTCCTGGATTCACATTAACCTCCTCATGCTTATCCACATTATTCAATATAAAAACATGCTTTCTTCTTAAAACTATGGCCTGGGGATGTCTGAATTTTGAAATTTGTAAATGAACATAAGAAAAGGTAATTAAAATGAGGAGAAATGTGAGGCAGTTAAGACCAAGGTAAAGTGTATCACAGAGCATGTGTAAGAGCAAGAGCTTTACAGAAATGTTGGATTTACTTAGTGAACAATTTGCACACAGAAGGCTTAGAAGTGTTTTTCTTGTGTGTATGTAATGTTAATCTAATATACGAATAACCACAGAGCTGGTTTCCTCTAATTTCTTGTCTTTAAATCGGTGCATTTCACCTTTAAACCACACCAAACTGATTTTTTTTTTCCCCCCAAGGTATGCAGTCCACTGACTGCAACTACCTTGGAATCTTACCTATAGACTAGTAGAAAATGTTTTGTAGACCTATATGGAAGGCCCAAGAAGTGTAAGAAAATCTGTGATTTGAGTTTAAGCCAGCAAAATTTTCCAGTTCATCTGCTGGTATAGAAAACTTCATTTATCTTCTGAAAAAAACCACTGATTTCCCATTGTCAGATAGCATGGCTGCAAACGAACGCTGTCCCTCTGCAGTCGTTGATCACAGAGACTGCGGCATCCAGATTTCCAGTTGCACAGCCAGATGGCTCTGAGTGAGCTGCCCCATCGCTGAACCAATATGGGCTGGGAGAAAGGAGGAGTGTTAGAGGAGAAAATCTAAAGGTTGCTTCACAAGGAATTTCACCTGAAGTAGCCTCTCTGGCTACAGTCCTGTTTCTCAGCTGAGAAAAGGGAGATGGAGTGAGGGAACATGACCATGCAAGCCCATGAGGACCAACCCTGCCTGTGGAAGTCCAGGACAACAGGAGCCTTTTCCAAAGCTTAGGCAGCAGCATATCATCACCACAAGTCCCTTCCTTCACAGGACAAAGAAAGACTTCCTCACTAACATACAAAATATCACGACTTCAAGTGAGCGTCCAACTACTGCAGTGCCAGTAGAACTGGACTCTGCTATAAAGGAGGAGGCAATGTGCCAGCTCATACAGCCTGACAACTCAAGGACAATTTCTGCTGGATTTGATCAGCTGAAGTTCACAGATGGGCCACGTGACACGTTGCCATTTACCAACCAACAAAAGGGTTATTTCTTCCTGCTGATTTAAAGCCTAGATGATCCCTCCGGAAGATTCATCAGCAGTAATACTGAAGGAGTCTAAAACAAAGCTGGGCCTCCCTCCTTCAGCGAGAAAGGGAATTTTTTCTCCCAAGATTGCTATGATGTTCCACTGTCATTCAGGAAACCCAGATTCTCTGGCTTTGACTGGTCATTTGGCAAGGAGACATGAGTTGTTTAATTATCTCCCAAGGAGCAGCAAAATGACAGCAGAGCACGCATTTGGAAGGCTGAAAGGCAGCACCTAATGACGAGTCTGTAAGCTGCTGAGCAAAATCTGCTTCCTGTGATAACTGCTTGCTGCTTTTTGAACATTACCTGTGAAGTCAGACACTGATCTTCACCCACAGAGGCAAGGACAAGAAGGACAGTAATTGCATAAGTACTGTTGCAGATTCTCCTTACCCTGGACACAGGGAAGGACTTGCTAAAAGGCAATGCACAAACCAGTAACACATGCAGTGCTGTTATCCATCAAACTAGCCTGTACCCAAGAAGACCTGGAAGGGCAGCAGCATCCATGCAAGCAGTTTCAAAAGCCTGCACTATGAATGCCAGCCTAAAATCAGGTCAGTTTTTGTCTGCAACAAACAACTATTTTACTAGAGTGTCAGATGTCAGAAAGCTCCTCTCAGACTACAGGGTTTTATTAGATGGGTGCGTAACAAATGAAATGTACCAAGGCTTAATACAAAGACCTTGGTCTCTGCTTGTGACAGCTGAATCCAGGGAACTTTCATAAGTTTTGGTCCAGATGTCACATATGCAATGTAATAAAACAATATTCGTTTCTCTAACAGCACCTTGCACTCCAGTGTCTTCAGCTGGGGATCTATAATGTCAGTTTTGCAGGTTTTAGAAAGTGAAAGAACAGAATGACCACCACTGATGCTGACTTTCCCTTCAGAGTCTGCTGAGGTCAAGATTTGCAGGGTGTGGTAATGCTCCAAACCCAACTTTGGTCCTTTCAGGCCACTGCAATGACACAAAAGTCTGCTCTGCCCCACAGAAAAGTATAATTTTCAGTTTAACCAAAAGCATTGAACCAGGCTGTTAACAATGAAAAATACAATGGTGTGTGACATCATGTAAAATAGTGGCACAAGCCCTTGGATTGCACTACTGCATCTGCTTAAAACAGCAAACGTAAAAGCTATGAATCCAGCAACAAGGGAGAGGACTGTAATTTTACGAAGGCCAGGTGAAGGGCAGGTTATGGACAACAAGGAGCAATCCAATTTGGTTACACTAGCTAAGGTAAAATTTACAATGGCTATCAATCCTCATGCTTTAAGGCATAAACTGAGCACCATCTGGGGCCAGAAAGAAATTTCCCTCTGTGGTACACTATAACACAATTGGCTGCGTGTATTTCTTCCTCTGAATCATCGCATATTGGTTACTGTCAGAGACAGGATACGAGACTGTACGGATCACTGGTCTGTTCCAGAGCAGCAATTTCTATGTTGTTCATTTTCTTCAAAGTCCTTACAGATTACAATAATGTTATTAATACTGCAGCAGTAATTTTCCCAATATACAGTAATAGTTTCTCTAATTCTGCAACAAACACCGATAGCAACTTAAATGATTCCAACAACTAATCAAAGGCACTGGTCTACATTTTTATGGGGTCTGAGTGATTTACTAGTTCCGTTTTGGAAAACAAATCTCACAATCTAATTACTTGTATTTTTAAATTACACATCAAGCATATTATCTAGCATTTGATTTAACAATAGCAATAGTATGAAGAAAAAGCACCAATTATGTTTTAAAAAGAAATTTAGAATTCAGCTTTGAATTTATTTTGAAGAAAAGATGTAAGTATTGTCTTCCTGACTGAGATTTATTAACACTCCCCCTTTCCATTATCTGAACATCTCACTTGCCCTAAAGCACATCTGTAAAGACAGTGAGAGACTGCATACGTTTTCTATATCCATAAATTACAGATGTTGCTCTGAGCTACTCATCTATCAAGACAATTTTCCATAAGAGTAAGACCAACCTGAAAAGTATCCATCTAACAGAGAATATAGAAAATAATTAGTAAAAGCACAGAGTCTGCAGACCTAATTTGTTTTACTGGGAACATTCTCTACCCAAAGCTTTATAATAGGGTGTGACAGAACACAGGGAAACAAATCAAAGCCCAAACAACACTTCTGGGTATCAAAACAAAGACCTTGATGCATCAGTAACATGCTGTTGTGTACACACACTGCTGTAACAAACTCAGCAAAGAGGATATGGATAATTTCATGTCACCTTCTGTGTTGAATAACTTATGCTACTTCGTATTTTCCAACTAATAGAATTATGTCATGTATTTTACAGGTTAGCACATCTGTTACATCTTGCCTACGTACATTGTAATTATATTCAGTTCCATGAACTATGTGCATCTATGGAAGAACAGAAGACCTGTATTTAACATAATACCTGATTATCCTAAAGCTGAAGCGTATAGAACAAAAGGCAAATTGAGAAGAAAATGCAAGCATCAGTTTTACAAAGAAAGATTCTGCCATCACAGAGCCCAGTTACTGTATCTTAACCTTTCCACTTCCATAGGCAATTGAAAAATGAATAAATGTTGAGAAAGCAGATAAAAAGATTAAGAATACAGACCCTTTTCTAGGTTGCATAAAATACAGAACATGACTTAACTGAACAGAAAGAGGGAAAACAGGACTTGTGGGAGATAAAAGACAGACATACACTTGAACACTTAATGCCAATCACGTGCTTATCCTAAACAGAAGACAAATACTGTATTACTATCTTCAGAGCTGGGTAAAAGAAAAAAAAGACAGAGTTTTCATGTATAGAAAAATGTCCCTTCTTCACTGCAATTTGCATTTCAGAAATAACAAAATACCCTGCATTCCCCCTGGATTCTCTCTTGTACAATCTCTGCAAAAGCCATTGTTTCCCTTTGTTTTGTAAAGCATTTTTGTAAAGATGAAACTACAGGTTTCTAAACCTATGAGACAAGTTGTTGGTTTTCTTTTCCTCCTCACCAAAACAGAAATCTTTGGTGGAAAGAAGAGTAGTTTAATTCTGACTTTTGCAAATAGAACAGAAAATGATATGGGAGCAGCTGTAACACATGATACAACAATACTTTAGGCTTGATTTCCCCACAGTCAAATGAAGAATGTCTTATGAAACAAGGGAAGGAAAAGGAAACACATTAGAGCAGAAAAGATTAACAACCGCTTTTCATAAAATTATTGCCAGCTAGAAAACAGTGGTTTATATCAATGGTTCCATCTCGCAGCCCCAAGGAGCCTACCTAAAATTTCTCGACCACCCACACTGCACCCAGTAGGCAAGATTTTCAAAACTGGGTGCCTGTCAGGCTGATATCTGCATGTAGGTACATATGTAAGTGCCCTGATTTTCTTAAATGCTGAGCACCTAGTAGTCCTCTGCAGATTAAAACAAGAACTGCTGGGTACCCAGCAGAAAAAAAGATTGCAGTTATTTGGAAGCCTAACTTTTAAACCTCACTTTAAAAAAAAAATATTTTGGCTTGTATCATTACAGTTAAAGGACTGAAAGAGACTCCCTTTGGAGTCCATCTGTGCAACACTCAATAGGCTGCAAGTACACTGGCTGAAAAGAGACAGGCACTGCCTCTGTTTCAAGCATGAGCACATTTTTCCCACCACGGTATTTGTAGCCCTTGTGCACATGGGGAACAAGAGACCAGAGTTAGAATCATACCTAATTTTCTGGAAATCAGTGCCAATAAGATACAGGGCACACTCCCCAAATAAGCACTTTATAGGTTTAATGGTGCAACTGGCTGACTTTAAACCTTCTATTTAAAACATCCCTGTTTCTTACACAGATGAACCACTGCTCTTTACACTTCCAATACCATCAGCCTAGAAAGAGGAAAGACTCTGACCACTACACTTTTTCATCATAACAGCACAACTTCTTGCTTGATGGTACAAATAGAAAAAACCCAAACTTTCTTTGCTTTTTTATTTTGTGGGGTTTTTTTGCATAGCAAGTAGATTTCACAGGAAGGTTAGTAAGGAAACCCTAAAAAAACATTTACAGGATTAAAGTCAAAACCTGGAAAGGCAGTAAATCATCTGCTGTAAACACCAAGAAATTGAGGGCAGTTTAAGTGAGGCAATATCTTTGATCCACTGTCTCTCATCACCAGTGAAATCTGAGAAAACACACAGAAATATGTTGTGTGTGTCCTCAGGAAACCAAAATATAGTTAATTAAGAAACAGAATTTTGCCTTTTGATCCTTTTAATAATTCTCCCTCTTTCTCACTGACATGTACACAGAGCGATAAGAGAATGAAGGGTTTAGGTCACTGTTGCTAAAGGCATTATTTTCTACCACCTTTCCCTCCCACAGTGCTATGGAGAGCTTGCAGCTCTTGTCTGTCCTCACTACATATTATCCTTCTCATACACACACCAATACTTACAAATAAGGAATGTTGTTGACCTGGCAACAGGATGTTCATTTCCTAATTTNAGAGGATGATCCACATCATTTGAAATGTAAGCTTGTATTTAACAAAGCTAAACAGGAAGGTGAGCTCATGTTCCCATTCTCGTATGATGATTATTTTGCTCATATTCTGTATCTATTCCTCTAACCTTTTTGTACAGNTTTTGCATGTGTCTAGTTATACCAAGTACAAACAGCAATCCCCAAACCACTCCATGTTGTGAGATACACTTCACTATCAAGAATGTGTTTCTACCAAACAGGAAAATAGACCATCATAATCAAAACCNATTTGCCATATGATTCAATGGTCTCTGTGAGAAAGACAGCATCAAGATGCAGTTAGTTGTACCATAAGCAGTCTGCGCCACGTCTTAAGCTTAATTTCTCCAAATAAGCAGCACTATAGATAAGCTCTGATGACTATCACAAGTGCCACCCTGCTCACAAGACATTAAAACCTTTCCAGCATATCTCTGTAAGATTTTGTAGACAAACCCACAATATGCAGTGCAACTCTCTTCTTCTTAATAAAGACAACTGCAATCCCCGAGGCTGTTTGTGCAAGCTACTGTTGCGGGTGCATAATGGTTGCCTACATAGTAGCGCAGCACCCGCATCTAACTTTGTACAAAATAAGCAAGAGGATTCAGTCCTTTCTGGCACAAAGTACTTAACAACCTGAATAACCATTTTGTTCTGTTTGATTACTCCCCCCCAACTCTTTCTAGGCTGTCAAGCATACTGTCAATATACATAGCAAAGAAGTGTAAAATCCAACAACATATATTCCTTTAAACTGAAATTTTGCATCACCAGGTTTTTGCAAAAGTAGTGTATTAGAAGACAGCTAATTTGAAG
>VYZW01008992.1:142803-179734 GCA_013401315.1 Balaeniceps rex | reverse complement strand
AGAAATGACCACAAACAAATTGTGGGGATTGTGCTTCTGTGTTGTGTTACAATGGGACTCTTTAAAACTTTCTGGCCAAGGAGTTTCTTCCAACCAGCACGTTTGCTACACAGGAGAAAACGAGTAATGTGCTTATTATTTGCATGTGTACAGACAGAGCTTACAGAGAGGATTTTGTATGCGACTGCTGCAAATAAAGCTCTATATCCATTGCATATGAAGATACTAGGTTAGTCTGGATTACCTAAAAAATTCTGGTAAATAGGCTTTTAATTTTTTTTTCTTTTTATAGAAAGGAAAGATAGTACTGAAGCTAGGAGAAAAAATAATTGCTAAACCTATTCCCTTACAAAGATAAGATGAGAATCTCAACATATTTTTGTAATTAGCATGTATTTCAGTCATGGATAAGTTCCACTTGAATCTGATGGATTTTAGACCAGAATTCATGTGCCGTTAACAGTGATAGTGTGACATGTGTGCTAGAAAATATATTGCTTTTTTGATCAGAGCTCCATTCCCTTTATTTCTCAATTGTTCACCCGAGGCACCTTGAAAATGGCTCCATAAGACCACATAACTTACCCAGTAGCAAAGTCCTGCCAGCTTCCATCTGCAGCCTTTTTAAAGACTTTAACAGCTACGTTAGCTGCAGGACTTCCTCTNGAAAGGAAAGATAGTACTGAAGCTAGGAGAAAAAATAATTGCTAAACCTATTCCCTTACAAAGATAAGATGAGAATCTCAACATATTTTTGTAATTAGCATGTATTTCAGTCATGGATAAGTTCCACTTGAATCTGATGGATTTTAGACCAGAATTCATGTGCCGTTAACAGTGATAGTGTGACATGTGTGCTAGAAAATATATTGCTTTTTTGATCAGAGCTCCATTCCCTTTATTTCTCAATTGTTCACCCGAGGCACCTTGAAAATGGCTCCATAAGACCACATAACTTACCCAGTAGCAAAGTCCTGCCAGCTTCCATCTGCAGCCTTTTTAAAGACTTTAACAGCTACGTTAGCTGCAGGACTTCCTCTGACTGCATCCAGCACTTTCACCATGAGAGGGCATTTGGAATCAACAGAGCCATGGGAGACCTTGGGGAAAGCAAGAGAGGTTGTATAGCAGCTGTTCATCAGCCCTGCAAAAACCTTCTTTCAAAGAAAAGATGGATTCTTATTGCAGAATTAACATTGACTTAAAAGCAAGTTCTTTGCCAAATGGTATTCAAAGCTAGTTCACAAACACCTCTTTCTTAAAGCAGAGTATCTTAGAGCTTTATACTGATAACTTTATTATACACACAGATAAACAGATTGCTCGATAAATATTTAGAGTTCCATACGGCCCTGGGAAAATGTTATAAAGTATACCTTCTTAATGAGGTCACAAACAAGAAAATAGTAAATTATTATAGATGCAGGCAGAGTATGTTAGCCTAGGAAACCAACAAAGAAATACCTACGACAGCCCTAGGGCTGAAAGAATATTTGTTTCTTAAGCTTCATTATACTATAAGGAATCCTTAGTCATACTTCAAATATATTTTTTTAGTGCTTTAGAGGAGCACTTATTTGGTGAAGAAGGTAAAGCTACCTCTCTATACTGAAGATACGGGATGTGAGTCATGAACTGACAGAAACAGATAGAAATAAAAGGTCACACCTCGTAGATTCCTGACCCTTTCATAATATCCTAAAGTAGATGGGTAAATGACAAAAAAGAAATTTCAAGAATTCTGAAGAAGCTACTTAAAAAATGGTAGTAAAATAACACTCCAGCAAAGCCTAATGGTTACAGAATTACATGGATGAGGAGGATGCTAGTCATGTAGAAAATCTAGATTATCATTCTTGTAATGGTTGAGTTTGAATAAAGAGAGACTCACCAGTGGTGCAGCTTCAGAGAAAAATACCAGTCCAGCTAAGAAAACAAAGAGCGCAGAGTGAAAGGCCATTCTGTTTGCTGTTAGTGAGCCTTGGTGCCAGCAGCTAGGAGCTGAGGGGATTTGGGATTTTATAGCCAATCTGACAACAAAACAGGTTGCTTATTGGGTGCCCATATGACTCCAAATCTGCTGATTCTGATTATTTGCTTAGTAAACAGTCCAATCCTAGAGTCAGTCCATGAATAGCACTGCCATTGCAGTCAATGGAAGGACTGCGGGATCACTAGAGCAAGGAGAATAAGTAACGGACACAAACATGACCCTTGCCTGGGGAGATTAGACTCGTAGAAAGCCCTCCACAAAATAATGCAAAGGACCTTTGTTTGCCCAGAAATCCAACCAGTTCTAGATCTTCTTTACCTTGCCCTCAGGTTGTGCATGATAACGCCCCAATGCTTTCTCTGCACCCGCTCCATGTTTCTTCTCAATGTATTCAGTGCCTCCTGAAGACCAGTTCCCACATATAGATGCAGACTCAGTATATGAGTAATGGAGTTTGTTCATTGTCTGGCTGAAGCAGTGCTAATGGTCCATGCTGGGCAACAGATTGCCGGGCAGCTCCCCTGCTTGTTGAAAAGGAGCAATGTTTCTTTCTGAAATCTAATTTATACAGGTTCTGACAATATCTGCCTCTCACCAGAAGTTCCTAAGGATTCATCTTGCCTAATCTTCAGGTAGACACTGAGGTTTCCTCTTAGTCACTGGGAAGAGACCTGGAGAGATCTGTCCCCTTGGGACGATAAAGGTCTCAGAAAGGTGAAATGAATCCTCTCTTGCTCCATGTACCCCAGAAGGAGCCAAGGCAAATAGCATAGTCTGGTAGCTTATATTAACATCTAGCTAACATTCTAGTTGCCAAACTCTTACTATGCTGGAAATGTTATTGCTACGCTCTGAAATGTACATTTAGGTAAGAGGTTTTTCAGGGGTGAACTCAGCCCCAACCTAAGTTGGGAGAAGATGTCAACTGGGGGAGTAGGCATGGTGTAGCTGGGTTTCTCCAGCTGCATCACATAAAAATTGTCCATCCTGTGCTAGTTGAGAGACAAAGAAACAGCCCTGTTTGGCATTTCCTTCTCCCCGTGTACTAAACAACCCTGAGTCTACGCTTCTGTTCTCAGGAGCTGGCGCACTTGGTTTTTACTGATTTCACAGTATTCTAACAAAAAGCAATTTTGCCTCTTAACTTGAACAGGATTATGATGAAGGTCTTAGAGAGAAGTCATGCATGGTATTTTCCAGTGGCTTTCATGCCTTCAGGCTGCTTTATGCAGTTGTTCTCTTTAGGCAAAGTTGTTTTTTGAAAAAATCTATATTACAGTAATCTCCTGAACTAGGATCAAAGTGCCCTTTGTACTTACAGCAAAGCAGGCTGATACGTACGTAGCATTCTACACTCACTTTGCATGCACGTAAAATTCAATGCAAGGGGCCCAGCAGTAACAAATCATGCTGCAATCTAGTGCTTGTGGGTTGTATTCAGATCTTGGAAAGGTAAATACTGCTCGTAGATCTGTGCATTGACACTTTACTTCATTATTTTGCTCTCATTGCTTGTAAATATTTCTCTGAAGCAGTAAAGCTTTGTATGTCAGGAAATTATCTGTATTTGAGTGCAAGTAGACTGTCCTGTCATTTGCTATCAGCTGTTCTGCAAGGAAATAATGCCAAGGAGCTAATGATATTGGCACGTGCCTGCATGTGAAATTACTCTCCTATGGGAGAATGACTTAAAAAAATAGTTATTTTCCTAGGTTTTCCTGCAAGATAGCAGTTTCTGAAAAATCAGGTCTACAGGGATACTACATTTCAGCTGTCCATATTATCCATTTTACTTTCCTTTTTTATAACATTGACGTTTTGGCAGCTGGTTTTTAAAGTGAATAAGGAGCATGGAAAATTCTAACCCAAACATGATTTTTTTTTTCTTGTCCTTTATTTGCTGTTTTTTTCAACTCTTGCTATCCCATACATAGCCTAGATAGGGATCCTTTGACTATTAGCAGGGGCACCATTTTGAAGCAGAATTAGACTTCATGTTTGTGAATCTTCATTCACACATTTTGCAGATAACTAGATTATTTCTGTAAGTTCTAAGGTAGAAGTGGACTCAGTGAGAAGGTAAAAAAAAAGTCTTTATTATTTCTCTGATCTGGAAGTCCATGGAGCATCTAGAATTTATACAGAATTCTATTAAAATCCCACATGAACCTAATTTAAAATTACTGTGAAACCAATGCTAGGTAGATCTTCCTCCTTCCATTGTCAGCCTCAACCTATGCTAATGCTTTCCGTAAAATGTATGGGAGGACTCAGGAATTTGCAATAGCTGGCTGAGAAGAATGATTCTCCCTTGGTGGAGAATCAACACATGATTGTGGGAGGGAAAAGGAGAAACGGGATGCTCAATTGCTGAGCATCCAACAAGTGCTGATTGACTGTTGCCTGTTGCTGCTAAACCTTTTAAGTGCAACGGGAGTCTGAAGCTTATAAACTGAATAACTTACCCCAGATAAAAAAATATAGGAACATGAAATGATAAGGGGCTGAGCACTGAGGAGTAAGTGGGGCTGGGAAACTCTAGGCTTTCTGAAGGAGTAGGGAAGCTTCCATGAAGAGCAGGAAACAGGGCAGCTCTCAGAGACTGCTAGCAGGATACATGCTGCAAGGAAAGCGGTGCAACACAGAGCCTTAGCACAGAGCAATAGCATAAAAGCCCTGGTGTAAGAAAAGAGTAAGCAGAGTCACTGAAAACTCCTCAGAAAGTGACATTTAGGAATCCTGGTGTGGAAGAAACGGTAGGGTTACATAGTTGATACAGAGATAGCATGTCTATTTGGGGGCTAGGGGACACACAAAACCCAGAAGGAGGGGTGATCACCCAGCATACAGGGTGATTAGGGGGCCAGAGAAGAGAATGGCAGAGTCCCTGGTGTGCACAGTAATCTCAGCCTTATGGAAGCCAAGAAGCATGAGACCTCCAGTTATGGAAAAATTTAGATAATCCTCAAATATGTAAATGCTTTAAGGCTTATCTGAATTCCAAATCAGTTGAAGTTCATCTCTGAAGAATTAGAATTAATGCCTATTTTTAATGAAAGCATGTTCCCTGCTTGGAAGCATTATAGTGTTCAGGTCAAGAACAAACATGTCCCGCTAATGCTCTTGTTTATGTGAAGGATTTTTCCAACTGCGCTACAGTATTTTTCTCTCTCTTCCATGTAGTCTCACACACTTACACTTGTTTTACATAGACAAGCTCTTTGTTTTCTGCTCCATTCCCTTATATTTGATTTTATTTAGAAAGTCAACTGCTTCTACATGGCAAAATGCTCAGACAGGCTGGAATATCTGACTTTGACCATAAAAGCCTGTAAGCTTCTCCTGTGACACTGGAGTGAAAGGGGCTGGTAGATGGTAAACCAGTAATCTGGATAGATTTCCCTAGCACTTTCCAAAGAATTAATGAGTTTCTGAGCTGTGAAAAAATCATTTCTATAGCACAGAGACCTGAATGTGACACCTTCTTTCACTTTTCTGGCGTAACGTTCCAAGGGGACTTATAGGAAAAGACCTGACATTTACCTCTCAAAGAAATTTGCCTGAATTTTCTGAATGACAGTCAAGAACTCTTTGAGTTTTAATCCAGGTGTCTGCCACTGAGTTGCTGTGGCAGAGCTCGGGCACGTCAGCGAGTGCTCAATGCAGTAACTGCTGAAGCCAGTGAGAGACTCTGTTGATTTCACTATTTGCTAATTATGTAGCGTTTTCCCTCTCCGCAAAGCCAGGAATAATACTTTTCTAATTAAAAAACGTGCTCAGGGAGGTTCATGTTTGAGCTTGAATTTCAATTTGTAAAGAATCGCATTAAAAAATAGTGCCATTTCATGTGTGTGTGGTGTGTGCATGTTTGTCAGCCTGCTGCCCATTTTGATCTTCTATGGGGAGTATGTCTGTACTTAGAGTTTTAATGATCATTCTCAGATTTCTTTGTTCATAGGACTGACACTGGCTATTTTAATAGGAAGTAAGGAAACACTACTCCTCTTAAACAGAAAAATAAGAAAATAATCCTTATCTTGTATCCTACATCAAATCCAATTAATTTGAAAATGAGGAAGTGTAAAGTGTTAAACAATTTAGAAGACAGATGGGTTGGTTTGGGCTTCAGGTATAAAATCACAGTTTTTGATCATTTCAAGGTTATGTCCAAGAAGCATCCTGGGACATAGCCCAAAGTCCAAAAAAGAGACATCTAAATAGATGGTTGATGCTTTAGGGCATTTGTAATGTATGAATTCACCTGGCACTTGCTCATCTCAGCAGGCTTTTGCTCTGAAGTGTTCAAACTCCAAGGTCAGTGGGCACTGATCACTAAGAGGTACTACTTCGTTAGCTACCCCTACAGTCCCTGTGATCCCTCTAAAACAAACTTCTGTTCTTCAACTTTAATATGTATCCATGTCTACATACTAATCCATCAGTCTAGACAAGTGATTGCAAAAAAAAAAAACCAAATCAATTTATACACAAAGCTAATTGAATAACCTTGTGCCAGCCCTGATGCCTTAACCTTTCCTATTGCTGAAAGATGCTTGGAACTCACCATGAGATCAATGTTTTTAAAGGTCAATTTCTTTGTTAGGAAAATGATTAGATGGTTTATGTTATGAATTTATTTTTTGTCCCCTTCTTACAGTAAGAGGTACACAGTAAATCTACAAGATGTTGCAAATGTTTATGATAGCAAAAAACATTAACAGAGGCCACTATTTTCACAGGGTCTTGTCTAGGCTCTTTTGGGAGTGTATGACACTTTTTAAGGGAATCTCCATAAATTCTCAATTTATTCTCAGTGGACTGCAGATGTCAAATGAATAGTCAGATCAGACATGACAATGAAAATCTTCTCCTAGCTATTATGACCGTTAAAAAGATTCTGTAAGTTTAAATTATAATCTTTTCTTAGGTTATATATTTGCTAAAGCTGTTGCAGCTATGTACTTTGCTCAGCATCTTGCTGTTCAAGATTGTAAAATGCTGAGTCTAAGGCACTTCATTCTGGTACCTGAATACAAATAGGTGTGTGGAAATGCCTGTTTTTCCAGCATGCAGGGCCACCTGGGTAGTCTCTTCAAAAGCTTCTTCAAATTTGCACAGGGCCAAATTAGCTTTTGGTTAATGGCTAATCATCCTATAATGTCATTTAAATTACTCAATTCTTTCTTTAGTGGAGATCAATACACGTAGATCACCACACGGACTCATCTGGATGCAGCTTGGATGTGAACTGTCGCCGGAGTGCCCATGAGTGCCTTTACACTCTGTCATGTGTCCTGAGCTGCCCAGCCCCTATATCCCTCCTGCTGCTCTGCCCCACTTTGGGATAAGGTTTCCATCCGCCCTGGAATAAAATCCAGTGGGCATGCTGTTGAGCGGAAAGCTACCAAGTTGCAGTGACAGTCACACATCTATGCCTTCCTTTTTATTAATTGAGCTGGTGCCTGCTTCCTGCCAAAATCTTTGAGGAAATGCTGTACTGATCATTTTATCTCATTAACAGTGTTCCTGTATCTACCACGGGCTTCACTAAACTTTTGCATCAGCTTCCAAGTACATTTACCAGTGTCACTGGTCTGGCAAAAACAAATGTGTACTGCATGAAAATGGATCTGAGAGGAAACAACGTTGTATCTTTTGAGGGATAGAAAGAAAAAAGGTATCTCACAAGGGCAGGAACAGGGCAGATTATGACCCTTATGTACGTTACAGTAATAACATCTGGATTTCCTTTTTTTGTTTTTTCATAGAATCATAGAATGCTTTGGGTTGGAAGGGACCTTTAGAGGTCATCTAGTCCAACCCCCCTGCAGTGAGCAGGGACATCATCAACTAGATCAGGTTGCTCAGAGCCCCATCCAACCTGACCTTGAATGTTTCTAGGGATGGGGCCTCCACTACCTCTCCGGGCAACCTGTTCCAGTGCTTCACCACCCTCATTGTAAAAAATTTCTTCCTTATATCTAGCCTAAATCTACCTTCCTTTAGTTTAAAACCATTACCCTTTGTCCTGTCACAACAGGCCTTGCTAAAAAGACTGTCCCCATCTTTCCCATAGGCCCCCTTTAAGTACTGAAAGACCACAATAAGGTCTCCCCGCAGCCTTCTCTTCTCCAGGCTGAACAACCCCAACTCTCTCAGCCTGTCCTCGTAGGAGAGGTGCTCCAGCCCTCGGATCATTTTTGTGGCCCTCTTCTGGACCCGCTCCAACAGCTCCATGTCCTTCTTGTGCTGGGGGCTCCAGAGCTGGACGCAGTACTCCAGGTGGGGTCTCACCAGAGCAGAGCAGAGGGGCAGAATCACCTCCCTCGACCTGCTGGCCACGCTTCTTTTGATGCAGCCCAGGAGAAAAACTGTTGAAGAAGGGCTAGACACTTCTGTGTTGCGGAACCAGCAAACAGTGTGATGCATAAACAGAAGAAAAGAGTTAATAGCTATTGTAGACCAGCCACTGCTCTTAGATTAGCTTACCTGAGCCAAAAGCTGTTGCTGGTTATACCTGTAGTAGATGTGAAAGCTAAGTCTGTGAGCAAGGTAGGAAATACGTGGTGAAGGCATACTATAAAAAAATATGAGTAGCTCTGAGATTCCTAGTGCTTTTCACCACATTGCCAGTAAATTGAGCTTGTTTTGAACTACATGGGACAAAAATAATTTGTACACTTTGAAATGCTGTGAGCTATGTAAGTCAACAGGAGATTAACTGGCAGTCTTGACTTGGTATATTGTAAGGGAAAATCTAGCTTGTGCATGTTTTCATATATGTAAATAAACAAACTCTCCAGTATGCATTCTGTATGAAGTGCCATCTGCCTTACATAATTGCAAACACAGATTGCTGCGTTAAATGGGTGAACAAAGGCAACGTGTATACTTCTCCCTGATTAAACCTCTGTGGTTATAACCCCCTTTACCTACTGCCAGCCAAGCTGGGAGACGGAATTCTAATCATGTAACAGGTACATGCTCAGGTTTATAGAGTGCAAGCTTGTGAATAGTTCAGTGCAACACTTGCTGAGGATAAAAATAGTTTCTTTGCTCACTATCTCTGAACTAGGTTCAGAACACCTCTTGCAGCAATAAAATAAAATATGTATCAGCTGAGGCTACAACTTAGCTGTGTGTATGGCTGTTGTGCCACTGTTCTAGATCTACCATCACAGCTATTATAAAATCTGCTTTTTGCAGTTGGGGTATGTATTTTATCCCTGCCCTGTGTCTGTGTATGTTCCTCCTGGGGAGCATATAGCTTCTCTTTCTTGGTCTGCATAGTATATGGGCCCACCACATACCATTGCTGAGAAACTGTTCAGTCACAGGACTGTTCAGGACTTGTTCTGCATCCAGGGATGCTTTATCAATAACAATGAAGCAGAAGAGGCCTGCTGTGTGTTTAGGACAAACTCAAGCAGAACAACAACCACCTTATCCAGCAGACCCTCTATGTGTCATGCAGTATGTAGTGTCCAAGGGGGTGAAACAGTAGCTGGCTTACAGCAGCCAGTCAGATCTCTGCTATAGTTAGGAAAAAAGATGTGTATCTGTACTCAAGTCAGAGAGGTAGGAAGTTTGAGGTCCTGACTCCAACAGCTTCTTTTGCAAACCTGGAGTCCACATAGTAATTTTAAATATTGTGTGAAAAAACACCATGCAAGTGGAGTGATCCACAGCACTAGATGAGCATGGAACTATTGGGGAATTTTTCCCATTGCTCACTGTCATGGGATGTGGAGGTCTCAAGAAACCTTCTATGAAGGCTCATTTTCCTTGCTCACAGCAATTTAACCTAGTAGCAGAGCTGTCCAAAGGATCCCTTGATGCTGGATGTTTGTCCACTGAATGCTATATACCAATGACAACTTCAGTATAAGCCCACAGGTCTTTCATATTCAGGCAATTAGTATAAACCCTTCTCCTTGCTTGGCTCTAAAATCTATAAATTCTATAATGCAGATTATGCTGTAGAATGTACCAGTAAAACATGCCTAGGTTGTGTTTTACCTTTTGGGACATTTTTTCCTCCAGAGGTTGAGTTTGGGTTTTTCAAATCTCTGAGGAATTCAGTGTTGCTTGACTAAAGTAATCCAAGAAAATCTGGAGTCCCTATAGTATAAATGGTGATTGTTGTACTGGCCCTTCTAACAGCAGTTCCCAGACCAGAGCTCATGGACCACTCCTGCTCCTCATCACCCCAGCGTTCGTGCAGAACTGAACTAGGGGCCGCACGAGGCCTCCTGCCCAAAGGTATCTGCCAGGTAGTGCCCCCCCTGTTTGTAGGGCAGCACTATGGTCTCTTTGCTACTACACGATGCAGTGTACAGCATCCCATGTCTTCCTGAAGCTGCATCACAGCCCATAATATTGGAGCCGCTGGAAACCAGCATAGGGAAATATGTACTGGTAAACTAAATTCATTTAATCCCCTTCATCTCTGTGATTTTACCTTCTAAGCATGTTTCAAAGGAATTTTAATCCCCTTCCATGTAGGCCAGAGAAGGCTCTGAGGCTAGCAGCTTGTCCACACCTAGCAGAATAGTTACCATGCTTTATATTCATATATTGCCTTAACTAACTCTCAAGTGTGGCCAAAAAGACAAGTCCTTAGGATTGCTTGGATCCCTCCAAATGCTTTGAAATGTCAGATTGAAATCCTTATCCACCCTTGCTAATTAGCATTTTTCCCCGACAGAGGAAAAAAGACTTATGCACTCTGGAATATTTTCTTTATTCTGCTTTCCTTCACATGATTTCCTTCACATGATTTAAAAGATTCCCTCTGTCATCAGAATTAGACTTCTCTACACTATCGGCTACTACTTTGTACTGATGATTTCACATGAGCTTGACATAGTTAGCTATTGGGCTCCTGGTGACAGGGAGAAAGTAAATTTTAGCTTTTTCTTTAAAGGTGATACTTGCCAAGTAGGTTCTTTAGTCTTTGAAAAATGATGAAAGAAGCATAGCCTGAGATGGGCAAAACCAGCAAATAACTCCAGCCCACAACTATTATCTGGGGAATATTTGACTATAGACAGAATTGTAGATCTTTTATTAGTATCAGCTTGATGACTCTATTCAAGTTCCTCCGCAAAGTACAAAAAGTCATGTAAAAAGAGGAACACATACTAATTTTGCTCCTTCTTTGTACCATTATGTGAGGAACCCTATAAATAGCAGGAAAAGTGTGTAATTGCTAGTCACACTCCTTTCTATTGAGCAATTTGTCGTCTTTTTTTTTTTTTTAAACCCAGGGTTGGCGTGCAGAAGTTGGGAAAAACTCAGTGTATGAAAGCACTGAGCTATACATGGTTTATGAGACTTTCCCTGCTTCTGCCCGAAGTGGCATGCAGCGCTGCATGCTGCATACATGCAACTGGCTTGTGGGTGGTGGGTTTATTTCCTGCAGAGGTCCATAAGTACTCCAGTAACATCTACCAACACAGGTGTAGTTGCTTTGAGAAACCACCCACTGGGCTCTTTTGAAAGCCAGAACTCTTCCAGCTGTTCCTTTCACCCAGCCACCCAAAAAAGTAGAGGAGACGTAGCAGCGTGTCTTGTTCTGCCCTTCCCGTTCAGCTGCCTGTCAGCTCCTTCCCGAGGGGACCCTGCCCCGTGGCCCGTGGCAGGGCACCCAGAAGTCGTGGAGCTCTGCAGCCCCCTTGGCCAGCCCCATGCCACTGTGGTTGGTTTGGTCTGTGAATAGACGGCTCCAGCAACCTGGAGCACTTTCTTGTCGTGGTACAAAGTGACTCTATTAAGCAGGATTCATGGGCCTGGCATAGACAGGTCTTAGCTGCTCAGTTTCAGAGCAAAAGATCACTGTAAAAATCAAAAAAAAGCCGTGTCCTTGGCTGAAGATAAACAAACCCAGCAAAGCAAAGTTAATCCTTTTAAAATGTAAATATTAAATTAAACTGTCATTTTAACAGCACCCTTGGGTCTGTTGCCCTTTTGCTGGAATACCTCCCCTCTCTCCTCTGCTGTGGGGCAGCACTGTTGGGATGGGAACCCATCCCTTCCGCAGTACGGGGAACAAATTGCTCAAGGTGGGAGGAGGACATCATTGCTGGTGTCTTGTCTCTGAGGATCACAACACATGCAAAGAAAAAGGCATCTGAGCTGGAGTATGGGGGAGAATCTGCTGAATGACAACCAGGGTGTGCAGTCTTACCAGCCGCTCCGAGATGTGGCTGAGCCCGGCTGTCAAGCAGCTTATAACATGTCTTTTAACTGCCTCTCTGCCCCCAGATTCATAGCAACATTGCAAAAGATGATGGCTTGTCTGGCTGCTCCAGACTCTTTAGTTAAAAAGCACAGGAGAAGAAAAAAAGTTAAGAAGAAAAAGAAGAAGGAAAAAAGAGGTAAGAAGGAGGTGGAAAAAAGAGGCTGAGATGTAAAGAGCACGGCGGTAGGCACCTAAATCTAACACTTTCTGTGTTGTTCATGAAAATAACTGAATCTAGGAGAGGGCTGAGGTAGGCTGGCACTCTGTCGGGTGCAGAGTCCCTCTCAAAGATGGGACAATGAAGGCCAGTGGCTCTGGGTAGGGATCATTGCAGTAGGATACCACCTTCCTACACCACTCTCTGAGCATCTCTGTGACATTGTGGATCCCCAAAAAGGTGTGATGACTATTGTTTTTATCCACCAGTTAAGAGTAATTTCCAGTGCAGCAGTTTTGGGCCACCGGTCCCTTCTTCCACACTCCTCCTGCTTACGATGTATGATCTTAATGCAGTCCATGGATGTATTTGTTTGGATTAATCCTGTGTTTCTGTGGGTAAAGTTTGCTGATTCTTATAAACAATTTTATTTGCCCAGCTGAGCTGGACTTTGGGCAACTTGAAATTCAGGTGTCTCCACAGTAGTGCTGAAAGGCACAATACAGCCAGTACCTGGAAAACCTGTTGTGCCTGCCCAGAGAGGGACTTTTTCACCTCTCTGCTCAGCAAAGAGAGGAATTTTAAGTCACCCTAGCTTTCTGTCCTCAGTTTGTAATTCTGTTGCTAAGTGGCAACGAAAGAAGATTATCGGATCATAGATTAACAGAAACCTCTATTCAGTGTTCTTGTGTAATTATACATTTTAGTTACTTATTTGAGAACTGATTTTTAGCTGCCATGCTCCTACCCCACCCTCATCCCTCCATAGATCTGTTATCCTCAGGAGCTGGTCAGGATACTGAACGACTGGCCTTTCCTTTCCACACTCAACCTCTGCGCCCCAGGGTGGCTCTGCCTACTTGGGTACCCCAAGGGTCTCTGCTCTGAGGGGGGTCTCAGAAACTAAAGTCCTACCTTAGTCCTTCTGAATGGTTTATTTTGGGAGAAAGCAGGAAAGAGTGTATAAAACAGTTTAGAGAGCTCATGATCTTTCAGAAGTTGCCCATTTACTTCCTTCATTGAGAAATTCCCTGTTTCTTCTTCTCTTTTCCCAGCCAACGTGGTTCTACTCTCTCAAGCAAAAGTGGTCAAGCAGCTTCAGAAAGTGGAGGAAGAAACAAACCTGAGTGGTCAAGGTAATTATTAAATGTTAAGGGTGAACCTCTGGCAGAAATTGCTCACGGTGGGGCTTGAGAGGGAACCAGTGAAAAGGGCACAGAAAAATCAGGAAACAGTACGGCTGGCCGGTGTCAGGGATGCAGACAGAAAAGGAGTCTGGGAAGGAGATGTAATTTGTCAGCTGGGAGGAGGGGATGGTTGTGCACAGCACGACATGAGGAGCAAAGGCCTCCTCATATAGGAAAGCAGTTTAGATGACTTTAAGTAGAAAAGCTGCACCAAGGAGAACCATGTGAGGAAGAGGAGACAGAAAGAAGGGCAGAGCTGCGTGGGGACCCATTGCTGGGACTGAGGGGGAGGAAGGAATGCAAGCAGAACATTTAATAAGAACAGGGAAGGGGAGGAGAAGAATTTCGTGGCTAAAATGGAAGTAAAAGGTGGGATTGGCACGGAGGGATGGTGAGAAACAAGAGCTGCAAAAATAACAGAAGGGAAGGATGTGTGGAGGGAGAGAGGTAAACAAAAGGATACACTTTCAGGAGGTGATGGACACAGACTGTCATGCAAATAAAACACAGAAAGCAGAAATGTATAGAAAAGCAATTCTGTGGGCAGTTCAATATACCTGCTTTCCAGGGCACTGGTATTTTCAATGTCTTTTATGCTTGAGTCTCCCAGGGAAGCAGTAACTCCAGACAAAACAAGGCTGAAATAATATTTTCTGTCTCTGTGTTTTAAACTGTAGCTGACATTAAATGTGCTGCCCATGTGCCTACTCGAAGCCTTGTATTTGATGGACATCCTGCTTTACAGAGCCCCTGGCAAAGGAGACATCGGGGTTGTTTTTGGTTTCAAATTTTAGAAGGAATGAATATGCACTGTCCTTTCTCCTGAAGAGCTTGTGTAATTCTCCTGTCATCCCACTCTGTCTTAGCTTTGCATGTAATTTCCCTTTGGAGGTAACTGTCCTATTTTCAAACAGGACACTGTGTTTGCTAAGATTGGTTTTAGCTCAGTGGCCACATCAGGGTAGCTAGTGACTAGAGTAGTGGGTCCAAAAATGGAACTCCTCTTGCTGGGATGTGCTAATTCAGCTGATCAAACACAAGGCAAACATTCACTTTGCAGTTCCTACCCCAGAACAGATTTTTCTCATGTATGTTATGGGTCATCTTCAGACTTGAAGAAGAGAATCAGTTTTGACTTCTCTTCACCCTTAGCAGCAAGATGCAGGAGGTGTTTGCTGCCTTTGTGGCTCTTTTGTTTTGGCACAACACCCTGGATGAGTACAGGAAGCCTCTCCCTTTCTTTCCTTCCCATGTGGGTCCATTCGGATCTTCAGCTCTGAGACACAGTTTTTTGGGATTTCCGTCTGAACAGGTAGCATGGACTTTATCACAGCAGTGCCCAGGGACCACTCCAGAAGTAAGGGCCTGGGAGAGCTTGCCATGTGGAGATAGTGGAAAGCAGAGAAGTGAGCAGGCAGAGGGGCAGCATGTACTTCTGAGCGGTGCTACGCACAGCCTCTGCTTTTGATTGCTGCCGCCATGAGCAGTCTGCTTTTGGAAAAAAAAGTTTTGCCTAAGATCAGGTCGGGCCCTTCATCTGAAGTCATTCTGGAAGAAAAAAAAATACCCTTCAACAATAGAGATCATTCTCTTTTCACTCCTACAGGCATCCTACTGTTTTCATGATTAGTCATCTCCGGTCTAAACTCCATCTTTGACCAGACTTATCAAAAACTGAATTCCTTGCACCCATGAAAACTAAATTACTAGGACTATGGCAGCCTTGCTATTTGTCAGAATATCCAGTTATGACAGGGTGACTAATTTGTCCTTGACCTTGCAATTACATATGTTTCCCTGTATGACTGCTGTGATTAACATAGCAACTCCTGTTAGAATTACACTTGCCTCTCATCCCAGGCTGAGCTCTGCTCAGAAGGAAAAGGAATTGCTGGGCCCTCTCGTGGTGCCCTTGCCTAGATGCTGAGGAAACTACCAAGTGAACCCTGATGAAGCAAACATAATAGTGCCTTCGTGGCAAATAGGGTTTAGTCTTGACCCTCGGTCAAGTCTAGTCTCCTCTTATGACTCTTCCAGCATAGTGGGATGGAAAGGATGGACCACGAAAGAAAGAAGCACCAATAGAAGAAAAACAGCTTTCTGTGGAAAACCTACAAAGCAAGGAGAGAGAAAGGGGTGAAAAAATGTACTGTGTTGCATAGCACATCCAGCACATACACATCCTATGCTGTTTTGTGTAATTTTTTTTCTCAATGCCTTCTTAATTTTTGCTGTTAAAAAAATTTTATCCATAATAGGTCTCTTTTCTAAAGGTGTCACTGAATGGCTGTTCCTTTTGACTTAGGGTGACAGTCACACGGAAACCACCACACAGTGAACTGGGATGCTGGGATCTCTTTTTTCACCCCTGTAGCTTGACTCATCACCTGTATAAGCCCAGCACACTGGTAGAGCTGCCCCAGGTTAAAACCATGCAAAGTTGAGAAGAAGAGTGAAGGAAAGGGTGCTGCTAGAGACTTTGCTCTGGCATTACTCCACGATAAGACCAATACGGAAACTTACTGCTCCCCCAGGGCACTTTTTGTTAGCTGCAGTTCTGTTAATCAGGTTGAGTATTGTTTTTCTTTTCATTACAAAATGTGTCAAAACTGCTGAAAGAAAAATGCCTAGGTGCTTCCTAAGGGATTTGTCCTTTGAGAACAGGAAAGTGTTGGTATGTTGCCAGAGAACATCTTATTTAAGAGGTCAATAACAACGCTGCAAAAATCATTATTCTTTGGAAGGGATTTGTCACCTACACAAAAGGAAACACTAGAAAAGAGAGGGTGTGTTGCAGTCCAGGACCTTGTTCTTTATTCCCAGGGGCTTTATTGAGCACAACTGGTTACTTTTTAATGCCCGTAAAGATGTCTTTCTAACCAAACCAAAAATCTTTCGGACGCAACAACGCCGGAAAATCCTCGCTGGCTGTCGCATCACGCTGCTGGGCGTGAAGACGTTTTTGCCAGCCGCTCTGCTGCCCATCTCTTGCAGAGGCGTCTGTAACACGGCGTATTTCGGGTGCCGCCGTGTGACCCGGCCCATACCCCCGGCTTGGCTGAGCCTCTCTCAGCATCCCTAATGTCACTGGGGATTTTTGCGCGCCGGGAGGTCCGGGACAGGCGCGATCGCAGGCTGCCACCTGGTGGCCTCAGGCACCCGCATGCCTCCACCTCCCATCCCGCGTTTTTTTCTCCTACTCCGGGAAATACCCTTTTTTTCCTGAGGCGGTGGGGCGGGAGGCGCTGGGGCTGCTGCCTGCGGGCCGCCCCGTCGGCAGGGCCCGCTGCAGGCAGGAGGCAGGCAGGGGAGCGAGCGTCATGCTGTCCTATACAGAAGGAAAGATTTAAGGGTTCTGCTTCAAGAAATGCGTTACGCCCTTGGTGCCTCTGAGGAAGTAGCTGGTCATCTGTCGGTAATAAAGCTAATAAACCAATTCTCTTTTCAACGACACCGGGGAAAACGCCCGCCATTCCTCTATCACTGTGATTCAGAAGCTTATCTGTTGTGGCAGACAGAGGCAGCCATAAAAAACTAAAAATCATTCTATCACCAAGGTAAACCAACAAAAAAAAATGCTGAAGGCAAACTTCCCTTCCCTTTGAAAGCCTGGATTTCTTTCCCAATGCTCCGCAAACAAACTTAATGCACTCAGATAGGTCAGACACTGTCAAACTCTGACTCCTCTGAACAAAAAAAGTACCGAGCCTGCTGGACGCATAGGCAGCAGCGTGGAGAATTTTGATTCCTATTGATCCTTTAATGTGGCTATAGAGCACAGCAGGAAAAGGTAGATGTGGGAGAGAAACAAAGGGGGTTACCTGAGGGGCAGGGCTTTTCAAAGGAGGCTCTCTCTGAAATGGACCCTGGTGGTACTAACTGCTAATTTATTTGTGGTACGAATTCCTTCCAGTGCAGCAAACATTCCTCACAGATTATTTCTCTCTAACACACAGCAGACAATTTTGTAAGCTCAGACTGAGTGGTCTATTCAGCACATTCTCTTCCAGAAACAATTTTAAAAATAACAGCTTCTCTTCTTCCACGCCATCACATACTGTGTCACATTGTCCTTTTCTGCTAATCCCAAACTTCAGCTGATGCAATAAATGAGCTTTCAGGAGCCTAAAATTGTATTTACAGCAGAACCTCGCTGCTCTGGAGCTTTCTACCTCAAATTATTTTCTTGCTCCACACACCAGATCACACGAAGAATGTTTCTGTTCCATTCATGTGCTTCAAAAGTATTCTTCTTTTTGTTTTGTCAAAGGGCAGAATACTCCTCAGTGAAAAACCTGAATAGGAGAGCTGAAAAATAAAGACAGACACTCTGGGACAGCACCATGTTCTGCCTTTCCTTTTCGATTTTGCGTTGTGGGTGTAGTGTCCCAGCTGTGTCCCCTCCCAACTTCTTGCCTACCCCCAGCCTACTCATTGGCAGGGCAATGTGAGAAGCAGAAAAGGCCTTGACACTGTGCAAGTACTGTTCGGCAATAACTAAAGCATCCCTGTGCTATCATCAACACTGTTTTGGTCACAAATCCAAAACGTAGCACCATAGGAGCTACTATGAAGAGAATTAACTCTATCCCAGCCAAAACCAGTACAGTGGGATGCCAGACTGCACTAGAAGTTACCAGTGGGATTGGTAGGAAGGGGATCACAATAAAATGGTTAGATCTTTGGTAAATTATACACTGAAATATCTCTCAGAAGTTGGTTAGTGGGGGCCTTGAATGCTCAGGATTTTTTACCAGAACATTTGCTTAAATATCTCCTTTAAAAGACTTCCTTAATCTTTGACCAGCTAACTATACTTCTATACTGACCTGGATTAATTTACAAGTCCAATTTTACTGTGGTTTCTTTCCCAGCTCCTAATACCATGTTATGGTCAACAGGTGCAAGGTACTTAGGTCTTCTTTTAATTTTAAACCAGTTTGCAGGAATTTTCTTGGATTTGAAAGGAGGAGAACACAATGGGAAGGGGTGAGGATCTAAAGGCAGCTAAGATTTTTTTTTCCTAAATATATGTTTAAAAAAAATTTTACTCAGAATATCTCACAAGTATTTTGAACTAATCTTATGAAGTAAGATGAGCAAAGTGAGCCAGAAAATTTAGCAGAATTTATAGTGGTGGTTTCCTCTATTCGAGCTGTAAGGCAAATTTTCATGTGAGAGAAGACCTGTGTTCAGTACCATCCTAACTAATAGCTACAAGGATGAGGTAAGGTCACTCTGCTTGGACTTGTTTCACATAGTATCAAATATTTAAATTCTCATTAATTCAAACAGGGGTGTGAGAATGATCCTCCACCCCTTGTTCAGGACACGTCCTTGAGATCTGCTCTAGCTGTTTACCTGCTGTAGTCTGGGCTTCATCTGCCCCAGCTGACAGCCATTTATCCAAAGTGCAATAAGCTCAACTACTAACTAATTCCACTAGCACCACCCATTAGGGTGGTATTTAACCTGGAAAAAGGTATTTGGGGCATTTAGGGGGCAACTACACTTTCACCCATCTGACACTAAGTCTAATTTGCTTGTTTGTTTTAAGAGATGCCTGAAAAACCTCACACAGAACTGTGAATGGATATGGTTTGATAGAGAAAAATATTTTATTCCAGTGAGGCAGAGTGTATGGCGGAGGAATAGCCCCTCTCCAAGTTACCAGGATTATGGTAAATTAAATATTTGTATGGATCTGTATTTCAGCTCTCCTACATCTTGCTTTCAGGAACAAAACAAAGGCAGGATGGATGACAAAGGATCTTTTCTTTAACAGATCTATTATTTTGACAGTACTTCTCTGGGGTCCCGATTCAAAAAGAGTGTGAAAGGCTTTGTCTTTCCTGCTATTGCAAAAATCAAGCTTGCTGGCTACAGGATGAAAGTGTTACATGTATCACAGGATGATAAATGGCAAAACGGCGAGCACCCCTGTGTACAGAGCAAGTCTCTCCCTACCAGCACTAGCTGTGTTGTCAGATGTGAGTTACATTGGGTGCAATGCATCATCTGGAAGGCATAATTTGGCTCCGTCTAAAAGCTGGTGCTGTAAGTACATAATTCCTTCTACTTGGAAGCTCTGTTTTTCATTTTCTTTTCAAGAAAGGGTGAAAGGTGTAATTGGTGATGCTTGCAGATTAAAAAAATTAGATCTGCCTTACATTAGAGAGTTTTTCTCAAGGGGAAGAAATCAAGGGAAGTGAGGAGGGCACCAGCTTGGCCAGCGTGTGCAGCAGAAGAAGGTGGCAGAGGCAACCAGCCAGGCTGGAGGTCGCCCAGGGAGGCTATTGCAGCCCTGCCCCTGGTACCCAGCCCATGCCCTCCGGCAGCCCATGCCCTCCGGCAGCCCATGCCCTCCTGCTGCCCAGTGCCATGTCACTGCCACTGAGCTACTCCCAGCAGCTCAGCGTTCACAACCAGCCTGTGTTCCACAGCCACTCCCAGATACCCTGTCCTTGGCAGGAGAAGGGTAGTCAGGTGCTTCGGGAGGCTGGATTCCAGGCCTGAGGGAGACCCATCAGTTGGTACCAGCACTGTCCTCTCAAACTCCTGCGCTCCCCCAGGGTTTAAACTTTAGCCACGCTCCAAAGATCTTGGATAATCATTAGCCAGGGAATCAATCCAGTCTGTTGCTTAAACACTGGGAGGTGATATCTCATGTCTGAGTTTTATTTGCTAGAGATAACAGATCTAAGAGCAATAGTCTGATGAAACATTTGAATCGTAGGTCAGAAATCGGCTTGGAGCTGAGGCAGGAGGGCTATAAACCCTCCGACCCCAGCACCCTGCAGAACAAACTGTTTGCCGCCGTTTTCCCCCAGCGCATCCACAGCACCTTCTGGAGGCATTCCCACTGTTTGGCTGCAGACACTTCCTTTTACATATTTCAAGGAAATAAGTTCCAGGGCAATTTTAAAATCAGTGCTATCACTTTGTATGCATATTTCAGTAACTAAAAGAAAACAATTCCTCTAGTTACATCTACACAGTGTGAATTCCTCTCTCCCTGGGCTTCCCCAGCTAATACAAGGTAATGATGGAAGTTTCCCTCAGCATTTGGCAATTAAAAATTTTGCTTAGTATTAAATAAAAACACAAGTTTCAGCTGTGGCCCCTACTTTCATCCTCCCTTTCATTACAGCCTCAGTGGCACCATGAATGGGGAGCTGTAAAAACGAGGATAACCTCCCCACACACAATAGGGAGCAGGTACCCAGCCTTGCTCTGCCTCAAAATTACATCTGCAGCTTTGCCTACTTTGGTGTTTTTTCCAGCTGTGGAAATAAAGACATAGTGCAGTGAGGAGGATGGCATGGGCCACTGGTACCAAATACTGGTACAGCTTATTTTGTCCGTATCCTTGGACTGCAAAACCCGAGACCCTCCAGCACTTGCTACTGCCTGGGAGTTGCCCTTTGTGGCAGGCAGTCAGCAGAGAGCTGCAGACACAGCGATGCTCCCCATGGCAGCACCTGAAGTTAAATAATGTGCTCATTTTGGGAGCAGCTTTCAGCATCTGTTCTGCATAGACTGTAATGCCATCTATCCCCTTCTTGGGGGGCGGAAAGATCCTGAGTTTGATTTTCAGCTGCCAAGATGCTGAGCAATAGATGTGCTGGGGAGACTTAACCACCTGCAGTGCCAGCTCCTGAGGTGAGGGCACCCAGAGAAACTGGGAGCTGGAGACTGCAACTTCTTTGTGTGGCTATGTTTGTGCTGTTGTTTCTCGGCAGAAACTCTCATGGGAGGGTTGGGGCACTGGGCATGGCTTACCTGGCAATCGGGTCCCTCCCGCACCTTAGTTTTTAATTCAGTGATTGCCCTCTCTGCAAGGAGAGCAAAACACCCCATTTCTCATCATCCAGTCACCTCCCTAATCTACTGTCCATTTGCCTCAGGTGGCTGCTGTCCTGTTCTCCCTTGACATTGAGCCTCTCCTGGATCACATGAAGAGTCCTTCTTGTCCAGTATCCCATCATCAGCAGTCACCATAAGGGGATGCCTAGGAAAGAGGGTGTTCCCACCAGGAATCTCAGCTATCAGCTTTCTCCAGAGCTGGAAGCCATTTCTGTGTATTCAGTAACCCTCAGCGGCTTGCTTTTCCATGCATTTGCGCCTTCAATCTGTGCAAACTCTGCCATTCACAGCAGCTCTCGTAACAGAGCATGTGCTTCAGCTTCAGCTATAGGTGTGGGACAGGAGACGTGGTGCCCGTTCCCACATGAAGCGACTTGAGCTGGGACAGCAGTGGAAAGGCCAAAAATCCTGAGTCCTTAGCCATGCTGTGCCCTGCACCCCCCCCAGCTGTCACCCATGGTGCCGTGCCAGCCCCACCACCGGGCTCCAGCCCAGGTCACTGTGGGCAGGGCTGGGGTATGTGCGCTTGCAAGCTGCGGCCCCTGGGCCAAAGCCTACACAGGCCCAGGTGAACAAGAGCCATTTTTCTTGTCATGCCAACAAAAACAGCTCCCGTAGGGGGCCTGCCCTGCAGCTCAGCGTGCGCTGGCCAATTCTGCACGATGCACTGAGCACCTACAGGGCCTCAGGCACCTAGGGGCTGACCTTCCTAGCTTGTGTGCTTCAAGATGGGCTCACAGTCTGCACCCAACTGGCACTCTGAGCCCCTGGGGACCCTGTTCAGCCCAGCCTCACATCCTCACAAAAGGAGCTTGACACCAATTTCTCCCCTGCCTCCCGATTTTCACCCAGCTTGGTTCACCTGGAGGAGTGTGTTCAAAAGCCTGTGCTACCCACAAGGCAGGAACAGCAGATGGTTGTCACTGCCTTTTGAATTCGTGGGGAGCTCAAAGGCCACCAGGAAGGAGAAGGGGCCAGTAGAGGAGACAGCCAGGGCCGGTAACTCTGCTATCACAGTGCAAGCAGAGGGAGTGACGCATTTTTGGGATGCCTGAAGGCCATAAACACTTACCATCACTCTCCTCAGGAGAGCAGCTGATTTATTGAACTTTTAAAAAACTGATTTACTGCTGATAACCCCGATGAGCTTTTAGCCTTTGATGGTGGACGATGGTCAAATTCCCAGGAAAGAACAGAGCCTGGAAGAGATCATCCTGTCTTGCAAAGTCTAGCCTGGCTCCAAGTATACACCACAGCATAATGCAGGAAATACTTTCTCGTGGGCGCTCCACTTGCCCTCCTGCTGGGGATGGCCATGTCCTTGTTGCGGCACGCTGGTTCATACTGGTGAAGTCTGACATACTTAGTGAGGATCCGCAGGAAAACCAAATCACGAAGAGCACCACGGATACAGTCCCCGTCATGCTCGTATTTCAGCATAACCGTGCTCCGTTATTTTTAGATAAGAAAATTACAGACTTCGTTTTTACTTTTGAAGTCAGAATGAGGCATCTCTCGCAAAGATAAGTGTCTAGGGCTAGTCCAGGTCTCAGGGTTATCTAGTGGTGGTTTCCATTAGTTTGGGTCTGTACATTCCTCCAACCAGCCACCATCATTTACAAAACACAGCTCCATTAGGAGTGACTGACTTAATCTGATGGATGTTCTGCCAGTATTAGCACATGCTGATAGCATCTGAAGTCTTGGTACAAGACTAAGTTAAATAATGGAGATTCACTCTTAATGAATCTACTCAAATAGACTCTTTACAGCACTAGCAAATCTGTGATAAAAGTTTACACATGAACAATACACAGGGAGGTCAGGATTTCTGTGACACAGACCTGACTCTTACATCCTCTTCTGGATGTTAACAACTGTATGTTTTAACGACTATCAAACTGAGACAATACTTTATGCCATGTTGTTTGGAAGTATAAACTAATTAGAAGAGTTTGACTCAAAGTGCAGTAAATCTGTGGATGGGATGCTGTTGTCTTGCATCAAGTTCTTACAGAATTTACTGTGCTAAAAGAGCAGGCAGAATTCACTTTTTTTCCAGAATCTGTTAATCTAAGTTAGCAGGACACCAACTTTTATTACATTCATATCTTTCAGATGTTCCTTCAGGCTGTTTGGGATTTCCCAATCCTCATTCTATCTTTAAACTTTTTATTTGCAGTAGGAAAGTCAGTGTTTTCACTGGAGTAGCTGTCTTAAAACTGAATGAAGAATAATAAAAAGAAATACAATAGAGTTCTTTATTTTAAGATTGCATAAAACCACAGAAATACTCCATTAAAAACTCAGAAATAAGTTCACTCCCTCTAACTGCAGGAAAAAGCGGTGACCACTTAAAACTGCATGCTTGCTTAAAAGTAAATACATGTGCTTTAAAAATGACGTTTAAGAGATGAATAACCAACAGGTCCAAGCAAGCGAGTAGTTTGATTTGCTTGGAAGTACTCCTCCACTTAATGGAATGGCCCAACTGTCAAGATGTACCCTGTTGAGCACAGCCATAGTTCCTACTTTTTATGTTTATGTTTTTGAATCAACTTTTACATCCATATCAGTAAAATCAAATACACTGAAAGCATTTCTAGTCAAAGGCAAAACATATCAGTGGAAAATATAACACTGAAGCTGCAGGAAAACTCCAGGAGGGATGGAGGCAACCAGGAAGCTCTGCAGGTGCACGGGCTTTGCATTACCATACAACCAGCTTTGCTGATTTTACAGGTATGAGATAAACACAGTACCAATACCTAATCTAAAATACTTCTACTCTGACAAAACATGTGGAGTGTATGGCTATAAAATTCACTTTAAAATGTTTCAACTGCATACAAATAAGTATTTAAATGTGATTATATACATAGCGCCAAACAGCATGCAGTACTCTCTCCTGCTTTTACCACATGAACTTCATGGAAAGAAAAGTAATTTTAAGTGTTGCAGAATTACAGGGAGCTTTCTCCTGTCTTGTCAGAGCTAAGGAAAGCTGCCATTATATGGCATTACACAGGCCACCCGAGCTCTGGTACTGGAGCCAGCAGAACCTCACCCCCCGCCCCAGCCCAGGCTGCATTTCTGTGCTTGTACCTGTGAGTTCACAGACAGAATTAAAATCACTTAGCTAATCGCACTTGTAAATCAGATCCTACAAATGTCTAAGGGTCATAAACTTTGCTAGCAAAACCACTGACTGAATCTCTGGCTCTGAAGCTAAGGTTTTGGCTGTTTCTCATACACTGTTAAAGGACCAGTTAGGAGCCAGTGAAAAAATCTGTAAGATGCAAATGCTTACTTGTCCATGTCAGCTTACACCCACACCAACTAATAGAATTTTTATATGGAAGTACCCAAAAAATTGCAGTTCTCAGCTTTTTTGCTACTTGCTCTCTTTAACCCCTGTGCTAATATGCAAGTATTGATTGCATAAGGTACAAACGCTGATAACCCTGAAGTTGTGACATCCCTCCAGGAGATCAACACACCACTGCCCTGAGGACGTACTGGCTTTGGTGGCCTGGGCCTCTCAGGAAGGAGAGATTTCTTAGCAATTCACCAAGGTGCAGAGTTCTGCAGCTGCAGCTCAGGGGGAGCTGCCCTGGCCCACGTAATAGATGGCAAACATGCAATGAGAAACTGATGCCCCTTAGGGGGGGACTTCAGCAGATACACTAAACAGCAGTTCAGAAACCTAAGTTGTGCTTTGAACGCTACTATCCATCACTAGATTTTAGACTTTTTTTTCCGCTTTCCCATAATTATGCAGCTGTGGTTATGTGGTATTATTGCACTAACCGTATAATAAAAAGCAATTACAAAAATAGCAAACAAGAAAAAAAAAATATTTCCCTCATCTTTCCACTTCAAAAGCATCACTGCCAATGTTGCCTAATAACAGCAGCAGACTTCCTTACTAGCGAGTCCATGTCATTCTGAAAGCTCCAGCAAATTCCAGTCTCGAGAAAAAGCCTGCAGCGAGACGCACACTGACACATGGGTGCTGGACACCGCCACACCCGCAAGGGGCCAGGCTACGAGCGAGTGTACTGCACCGTGCTGTATTTGGTGACCCTGGAAGACTTGCTCAGTGTGGTGCTGGCAGGAGGTGGTCCCTGTAAGTTGGAGCCCACCTGGTCAAGCAGCGAGTCTGTGACCAACACGTGCTCTTGCCTTCCCGAGCCAGCGCCCGCTGCCTCTTCGGCTCTGCTCTGCATCCCAGAGGCTGTCACCACCCTTTCGTTCATCACCACGCTGGGCCCCTCTGCCAAAGTGGGGAAGCTGAGTGAGCCCTGCTCTGCAGCAGGCACGAGCACCCTCTCCCGCTCCCTCACTATGACATACTGGGAGTCGGGGACATCCTGCACCATCAGGGCTCTTGGCCCAGCACCCTCGGACTTCACCATCCTCTCTGTGACCACCACATTACTTCCATGTGGCAAGTCGGGGATTTCTGCCATACCCTGCAAGCTTGACGTGGGTGCCAGCACTCTCTCTGTCACCACTACGTTCTCCTTAAACTGGGGGTCTAGAAAGACAGTGGCCGAGTGGGCAGGAGCCCCTGCAGAGTAGGATGTTTCCGTCATGGTGAGATTGGTCTCTGTGTGGGCCGTGGGAAGGGGCCAGGCATCACGCTGCCCAGAGCGGGATGCAAAGGTTGTTTCCGTGACCACCTCCTTGGTCACGGTGTCTTTTCCTGTGCCACTGCCCCCGTGCATCGGTGGGGTGGGCTGGAAGCGGCTGCCCAAGGCACAGGCTTGTTCGGAGCTGGAAGCATTTTGCTGACCTAAGAACTGCGACTTTGCTTCATTAAGACTGAAACCTGATTCATTCCCGGAGCCACCGTCTTTCATGTTGATGTGTCTGCCTATGCATATTTCTGCTAGAGTCTTAAATTTGTCTCCTAAGTCATCAAGAAAGTGGTCGTCAAGATCACCCTCAATAAAGCTGCAGCAGCCGATGGAGCCGTGGGGGGAGCCTGACTCTCCCTGGGAATAAACCAGGAGACAGTCGTTTGCAGCTTGGGCTTCATCTTCATCCGCAAAAGAGACAGCTTTCTACAGACAGAAACCAAAAGCAAGCAAAAGTTCATTAGCGTCAGCTCTAAACTTAATAAATCTGAAAATCAGGAATGCTTGGTCAAAAAGGTTAAAATAAAAAAAAAATTAACTGAACCCACAGTAACTGTCAACCAACCAAGGGCAGTACCTAAAAGTGCTTTTTGCTTTTTTGAAGTTAGTCTGAACTTGACAGTACACTTGATGAGAAGAAAAATTGGAAATTAAACTGAAAACCCTGGATACTATCACCACCTGCTGCTATTCCTACCAGGATTTGTGACATTTGTGATACTGCTTCATCCTCACAAACAGATCACTTTTATTTTGGTTCAGGGAATGAATTTCATCTTAACTAGGTGCTTGTGGGAGAGTGCCAAAACCACACCTGAGAGTATCCTAACATTTAAACGTACGTTTAATGAGTACATGCTGACACGTCATCACCTGCCATGGCCCTTTTCACTAGCATAGCCTGCAGGATCACACCCAAGGAGCCCAACAGCAAACAAATCACAAAGTTAAATGGCTTGATAAGTATGGGAACATAGTCCAGCATATACGTTTTTAGGCTCTATGCAGGCCACTTTGCAACAAGGAGAGCTCACAGGTTCTGACTATAGCGCTTCCAGGGCCAGCTCAGTCTGAAAGCAGCATCTGCAATGGAGTCGCTGCCAGTGCTAGCACAAATATCCATGTACATGCTTGCATCAGCTCCAGCTCCAGGAGTGAAGACAGCCAAATCCTCTGGGCCTGCTGAACCAGCTTTACCTAATTCGGTTGGTGGCTTGTGCTCAGAACCACTTTTCTGCCACATCTGAAGTTCTAGAGTGCATATTAGCTCAGGCATCTGTGTAATGTGGTATATATCCAGACCCAAACTGACTCTGTATGTTTATCTGCATTTGATCCTGGAAGCAGGCACATTACCTGAGATGCCTCTACAAAAATCAGCACGCATCTGAAACTATTTGGTTTGGTAACTTGTCTGCTTTTTTTTTCCCCCCCTTTCCTGTAATCCCCTTTCCTGTAATATCTTAGCCTCCCAGAAGTTGTAAAGGTTACTCTAGCATGACCTTTACAAAGCCCTCCTGCAGGACTTCAGCGGGCAGCTGTGCTTAAAGTATGTCTTCATATTAGGAAGCGCAAAGATAGGAAGTAAAGCAGAATTGCTACTGTTGCATCTGTTCACCCAAAAGATCAGTACCTAGAGCACTCAGGAGACATACAAGTGTCTCAAGCTCAAATCCTTCCCTGGTCTGAGATGGTGATCCAAAGTTGCACAGCTACTCCCCTGCAGAACCCCACCATCAGCCAGCTGTAGGGTATGAAGATGTTTTGTTTGTACAGGTGATGGACAATCCTTACACTCCCTGTCATATGGACATGAAACTTCCACTGTAAGGATCTCACCAGCCTATGGATGAATGATGCACATTACGCAAAGAGGAATAGCTGCAAAGAGTAGGGATAGCCTATTGGTCAATGGTTAGGTCACCAAAAAAAAAAGTCAGAAAGGGGATTGCAACATGTGCCTCATACACTTCTGACGAACGGCCCTTTATCCAGGTTATTGGGCAAAGAGACAAGTCCAGAACCACTTACTTCATCAGCTACTTTGAAAGTGCAAACCCACCCTCTACTGTTTGACATCTATGGCTTATCTTCTCAAAAACCTGCTCCATTATAAAGTTTGTAGCTGTGACTCATGATGAATCATAGGTACCTCCCTACAGGCCAGTTTAGTGTGCTTGAGTCCCTGAGATTTATATCACATAGTCTTTCTCATGGCTTCTTCCTGGGCAAGAGGCTCCTTGGTCATTGCTGAATATTCTGGATCCCATTCCCAAATACCTCCCTCAAAAGAAGGGTCTCGTTGTAAGCACCCAGTGCTACAAGACTGAGCATTGTCATGCTCCAAGTCCCTCATGTGAGCTTAACCCGAAAATACTTAATGCCCTCACTCCACATGCACACAACATTGGCCATTGTATCAGGACTGTTTATATACACGTACCTACTCATCTGTGTTTGCAATAACATGAACAGCATTTCACAACACTAAGTGTAAATATCAAAATACTGTTATTTTTGGGTCATATGCTTACGTCATTGAAGTATTCTCTTAAAAATCCTTCATTCATGGCTCCTGCTGCTCCTACCGCGAATCCTCCTCCAGCCATTGCTGTCTTGCCTTCTGCAACTCCCATGCCTTCAGCTCCTCCAGCTGCCATGCCTCCATACTCAGCACCACAAAGGAGATGTCTTTGCTCTTCCCATCTTTCCTTGGGAATAGCGTGGCAATGCTCTCTTACATGAGAGGCAGAACTGCCTACTCCTGCTGCAGTTTCCTCTCCACTCATTCCTGCTGCTGCTGCCGCTGCTGTTGCTGCTCCGCTGATTGCTCCTCTCGAGCTCCCCAGTCCAGTGGGTGGGATGACGCTTAGCACTGGCTACATAAATAACACAAATTAGGATGTGACATGAAAGCTGCGCTGCCTAGCACATGGAACTCCCCAAACCAGCAGGAGGCTGGGTGGGACCTGGGAGGGTGCCATCTTATGACTTGTTCGAATTTGCACTTATACATGTTGCTGCAAAGAGTAAAGGGCCTCCTGAAACAGGGTGCAGCTTCCACAACTGCGTTCCCAAAGAGGATCATGGAAATGTTTCTACAGATCATTGTTTTCTTGAAACTCAAAGGGTTGGGAGTGAAAACGGGAAAAAAAACAAACCACCAAAAAATGCTTGCAAAACTCCAGGGAGCCCAGCTTTCCCCAGCTGCAAAGTAGGGGACTGTGCACTGCCTACTGCCTCTATGGTGCTGCCCGGCCCTTTCTTCTTTTCTGGCGGTTGGGCTTCCCTGTTAAGTTAATTGTCTTTTATCAAGAACTTGCTGTGAGCATTGGCCCTAAATCAGTGTCTTTTACCTTACTTCTGTTTCTTTGTTATTGTGCAAAAGCATGCCAGTGTCATGCCCTTTTTTTTGAAAACTGGGTTTTGTAACATAACAAGAAAAGGTAAAATTCTCTTGGCATTCACCGTTCCCTCTGCAGATTTGCACTTTTTTCTGCCCCCTTTTTTTTTTTTAAAGAATTTACTCTGTTTAAGAAGGCAAACACACAGGGAAGTAATTTAAAACGCAACCTGAAACTTTAAACTAGGAGCTAAACTTTATAACCCACTCTTTTGATGCTTTACCATGCTCCCAAAGGGGCACAGAACATTCCAGGTTTGCAAATGCAAATGCTCCACTCTTTACAGCACCAATGCTTTTCCCACACTCCTATCTCCTGCTCAGATACCATCAACATTTGCTTGATTGCTTCCCCTTTATCTTGGGATTTAAACACCATGGCTGGTGTTTCTAGAGCTGCTGGTGGAATTCATCTCCCATGAATCCTTCACTGAGTCTCACAGGGTTAATTTTAATTAATGTTCATGTGCAGTTAAAATCTGCTGTACAGTCCTGAAACATCAGCCCATAATGTGGAAGAGATGCCAAGTGCCAAACTGAACACTTGGTTAGAAATCAAATAGAAATGCTATTAGGATACATGCCTTCTCCTCTGGAGCTGCCCCTTCGCTGTCCCATCGACGCAACATCTCTTCGCTGCAGTCCGGTATCGCAGCAAATCCCTTCGCTCCTGAGCCGCAGGGACACAGCAGCAGTAACAGTGGAATAACTATGGGGAAACAGAAGTTTGCCATTAACTACGTGATGATTAGGGTCAAAGCATGCTAACAGCCAGTACCGAAGTTTGGTCAGCTCTCGCACTGAAACGAATCTTCAGTGAGCTAGTGATCAGTATGAGGGCTGATAAAGACCGAAGACACGTTCCCAAATAATCAAGGTATTTCCTAGAAACATGCCAGGATGGTTTCCTAGAGAGTAAATTGACAATCAACCTGTCAGGGCCTCAGTCCTGCAGATGACCACGTGTGTATATAGCTACACTTCTATCGAAGATCTCGAATACCAAAACCAAGCCCTAAATATCACTGTACAACCTCAGCATTTCTAACTCCTGTTCTTTTACTACTAGATAACAACATGGCATCATGTAAATTCCACCTCACCACTCCTGTGACACACCTAGATCAACTCAAAACAATCCAGTTTCAGGAGCAGAGCATATTTGTGTGGCATGAACTTTGTTTTGCCAGCTAGATTGCTACTAGTACAAGCAATAAACTATTGCCATTTTAGATGGTACACATGGCCGTAGCCTGACTACAAGCATTCCTCTCTTATTTTTGAGCTTCTATTTTGTCTTACCAAAGAACAACATCACGTGCTGCTCAGAGCAAGGCACCAGACCTGGGTCTGCAGTGAGGGAGAAGAGAGTGGAAAGAGCGCTGCAGTTTGAGTGGGAAGAGTTAGGGTTCACATGGGGAGGTGTGGGAAACACCGAAAGGATTCCTTACTGCTTCCCCACCTGTTATTTACAGTGCTATAAACAAATATTAAAGTTGTACATATTAGTTTTAAAATGCACAGCTTCAAATCCTTTGAGGGTGAAATGCTGATGTTACCAAAATTAGTTGGGGATTTGCCATGACTTCACACAGACTAGGAGTTTACATAGAATATATCAAGATGGTAAAACATGGGACCCGGACTGTTTCTTTTCTGATGCCTTGCAGACCATATTTACAGTGCCTTCTGAGATAATACAAAACAATTACTTACGCAGCAAAAGTAAAAACGCCAAGATGATAAGCGCAACTGCTCCTGGTCCCAGACCCACTGACTTAGCGCCAATAACTTTCTCGTTGCATATGCCATTATCCGTACACTTACAAACAGTCAGTTGCAGAGACTGTGTTTGAGCACAGCTGAACCCTCGGAAATCCTTTATTAGGATGGGAACTTCAGTTCTGCCCAGCTTCAGGTTTTGTGGTACCAGCTGTATGCTGGTGCCTGAGACAGAAGGGGGGAGTTAAAGAAAAAGAAAAGACAAACAAGAAATGAGTGGAGAGAAAGCTGACTCCTGTAAACTAAGGGAAATAAAATCTTCACAGCCTCCCAACAAGCCCCCTCCAGTTAAGTCCAGCCAATGCAATGGAATTAAGTTTAATTAGCTGCAGCTACAGCATATGTGCTCTTATTTTTATCAAGTAATTCATGCTGGTAACAAAGCAGCTGTGTTCACTTGCAGTCTCAGATAATTGCAAAGAGTTTCACACCAGCAGAGACTTATCATTATCAGAAGATGCCCCAACTGCCTACATAGCGTTAACCTTCACGTCATCTGGATAGCTGAAGGCTGAATTCACAAAAAAACAGTTTCAGTCTTTAGAAGATTAATCTGTTGTTGGCCACAGGCAGAGGCTGGGGAGCCAACATACCACCTGCTCCTGTGGCCGTGTCACATCAAGGACACAACTAGGCAAGAGATGCCCAGATGATGTTCCCAGCTGGGGAACGCCACCCTATTTGGAAAAGCTGTGATCCCTACCATTACTGCTAGTCTGGCTGCAAGCAGGGTGAGGAAAGCTAAGAAGATTCCTTTGTGGTCCTAAACCTGGCCATTAGGATGACTCCACTGATTGCTTTGCACTGTTACGCTGCAGGATTACAGAGGACAAAATAATGAGTATAAGAAGAAAAAAAATCAACCTTCAATCTGCCTTCAATCTGCCTGAAGCATTTCCTTCAAGCATTTCCCAGGCTTATATGAACAGAAATGTAGCAAGAAAATGCTCATCTCATTTTGAAAAACTCATTAAAATTATTTATCATTTCTGACTTATTTTTGTTCCTACCATGCTGGACAATCTTAGACAGGTTACACTGTATTTTGCCGTTTCAAGGCCCACTGTGCAGACAGATTTATTTAGATATTTGTAAGTTAGAGCAACTGCAGCCAGTAACACAACCATATCTCCAAGCTCCATTTTAACAAAAAAGCATCCTCCACCACCGCATGCTTTTTGTGGAAAGATGGGAATGGCTTGACCCCAGAATTACCCATGAAATCCTGGTCACCACATACGGGTCATCAAGCTAGGCAAAGAGGGCCCAAGTGAGGGAAGGCAGCAGACCCCAGAAGACATGACTGTGCTTTTACAGCCATTAGAGAGAAGGGAGCAGAACTCGAGTGATGTGTCTTCACACCTGACTCCATATATATGTTTTTTTTTGGTCTGGATCAGCCAAACTGTCAGTTTGACTGGAATTAACAAATTACAACACTAGGACTCCAAAGAACTGAAAGTAATTAAAAATATACTTTCTTACCATTTCTAGTTGCAATTACCCATTGTTTTGCTGTCCCTTCTGGCTCATCAATGACAGTAAAGCTGAAGGGATCACTGTTTGGGTAACCATCCAAATCATTAGCTGTAACATCAACTAATTTTGCATCTGAACACACAGTCCGCACAGGGTTCACAATAACTGGGCAGTTATCATTCTCATCTTCAACTTGAATAATGACTGTGCCGGTGACTGTTTTCTTTGGAAAATCTAATATTTTAAAATATGAACAATTAAACTGATTTGAAAAGTGCAAAAATTTAATCTTAAAATAAAAAAAACTTAATATTTTCCAGAACACAAACATTGCTGAAATAAGTTGAAAGAGCTCTCCCTGCAGCTTTTGGGAGCAGTATTTAATTCCTAATGTTAATAAACATATTGACAAAGTTCTTCTGAAGGCAAGCTGTTCTACTATTTTAACTGTAAAAAAAAAAAAATATTACCTGTGTACGGTTACGCAGTAACATGCAGATTATAAAAGGAGAATGCTAATTAGACACACAAGAAGTTCAGGAATTCTTTCTTGCTTAGCATTCAAGAAAGTTTAGGACTCTGAAGTCTGCATACTGAGATACTGGCAATTTCCACCTTGCCAAGGGATGTTCCTATCAGACTTCGTCTTTGCAAAACTTTTACAAGAAATTCACTTCCATCTAGTCAAAGAAGAGAAACAGGCACCTTGGGAACCCATTACAAGATTCATCCTATTTCAATGCATTGCCTGTGTCTCTCCTTCAAATACAGAGCCTATGGGAAACTGCACTAGGCACCTAACTTTTAGGCAGTTAAAGATAGGGAGGTTAAACCAACTGCAGCTGTAGAAAGACAAACTAAACCCTAAACAAACCAATTAGTGTGAAAACAAAAGCCTCTCAACTTACCAGTAGTTACACCCAAAATGGTGATAGTGTAGGTACCATTTACTACATAAGACGATTCATAATCAAGTTCTTTGGCAAGTCGGATTTCAGCTGTGACTGTGTCTATTGTGATCCAGTTTGCTGTATCCCTTCCTTTCACGTATCTGATTAAAATTGTATATAAAGATGTACACATTTATAATGAGGAAAACAACCATCAGCGGAAAAAGCAGCTTCACGGTATGTTTAACTCTTTGTTTAAAGCAGAGACCAAATCCCTAGGTCTGAGGTCTGACACTCCCGCCACTGGAATTGGTTTCAACTATAAACCTAAGATTATAAACCCACCCTGAATGTTGAAACCTGCTTTTCCCTCTAGAGCCAGGATTTAGGTGTGGAGGCATTATAAAAAGTAGACTCAGGGAGTGAGACTGGAGCAGGAGAGGGAGCTGCACTGCTGATCATCGTCCTCTTCCCCTCCATCCCTGCTCCCAGAAAAAGCTGAGCAGCAGCCACCCAGGAAAGACTGTCTTACAGGTGTGGGGGAGAGGGGTCCACCGTTGGGTATGCACCTCTGCTGGTCTGCACCACTTGTAAAAGCCATGGTGGTGGATCAACAGCATTTTAGCTGAAGAGCTACGATTCAAAATCTAAATGCACACATCCACTTCACACCCTTTCTGGCCAATTGCTAGATGTTTCTGTATATGTCTTCCTAATGTTTCTGCACACGATGAAGTCAGACAAGTAAATCTACTCTCAAAAGCAGACAAGCATGATGAAGTCAGATGAGTAAATCTACTTTCAAAAGCAGACAGGTATGACAAACAGCATGTAAGCACAGACAATTTCAGCACAAACACTCATGTCTCACCATATATGACCAAACAAGTAGGATTTTCAAGTCAGCTGTTTTCTGCATAATAGAATATTGAAGATGATGATGTTGTTTTAGGTGTGAATTACACGTAGTAGAAAATCATTGCCTCTGAAATTATTTCAGTTCAATACACGCATTTTTACAGTAAGATGTGATTTCTGACATACTCTGTTACGATGGTTATAAAAAGATTCTTACTTAATGTGCTTTGCTATTTTTCCAGTGTCTTCATCATAGGCTTGATACTGTCCAATAACCTGTGTTACCTGCAGTTTCTCACTTGCTTCAATAATTTTTGTGCCGCCAGGGAATACAGGGCCTTCCCGCACATTAATCACATTAATTTTGATTGGAATCGTTTGTGCTTTATAACTGTGTTTAATTGACTTGTGGAACTCTGCTTTGTTTGTAACAACAATGCCCAAATTTAGGCTTTGCATTTTTTCATAATCCAGTTCCTAGAGCAATCAAAAATAAAAAAAATCACTCAGAATTTGACAGAATCTGATATCTAGACAACATTCATACTTCTAATATTTAAATAAAACTATTTAAATAATACTGTAGCACCCTTATTTAAATAATAAGGATACTACAGTGCAAAGAAGAACTGTTGGTTAACATGTTACTCTCAATACATAATGCTTCAACTCTTTAAAAGTCCATAAGGAAGATTACTCTTCTTCTTTTTAATGGATGGCACCATAGGTATGTCTTTATATTATTAAAATTAAACTAATTTAAGGTAGGTGCAATGAGTCCTACCCATATAGGTCTTTACTTTCAGTGAATCAGTGCTCAATATTACTTAGCTCTTCCAATTTATTTTTTTTTAACCAATTAATTTACTTAATAATGCTTATCAATTTTTTACAATTATCAGTTTTCAGATAAGGAAACCACAGCAGAAACGAAAAAGAAAAAAGGTACTTAGGGCACTACGCATTTTCAGTTCTTGTGGACTAAAGGGGAGTGAAATTCATAAAATAGAAATTTCAATTTATGGAAAATATTTTCATAATTTCAATTTATGGAAATTAATAAAATGGCCTGTAGCCCATGGCTCATGGAGTAGGTTTTGCCTGCAACGTTATCTGTGGCCATGGGAAATAAAGAAATTTAAACTGAGACCACCAAGAAGAGCAAAAATATAGGAAAGTTTACAGCATATGTGTTAGCACTGTTACCCAACGACAAGGAAAGTTTGGGGACTTCTGCCCCAGTAGATATATTTGAGACCACACAGAATGTAAATTGTAAACCTGGAAAAAATTATTATTTTGCACAGAATTATTGAATACACCAACAAAGAATATGCCGAAGGATGAGTGTCCATCATGTACGTTTACAGTTTATATACTGACTGAATATTCTAATACTTAAAGAAGACTCTCTAAAGAATATACTAACCTTCACAAGAGTCAAAATTCCTTTATTCTTCTGGGTATCTGTTACTATACGAAAAAAGCCGCCTTCATTACCAGAAACAAATGAAAAGTTTGCCATCCAGTTATCAGAAAACTCTTCATCTTTGTCAAATACGTCTATTGACAGAATTTCTACATTTGCTTTGTTTTCTTCAATGCTTGCTTCAAACTGCAATTGAAAAACACTCTTCTTTAAAAAGATGTCACGATTTACCTCATTTCACCAGTGCAAGAAAGTTTGCACAACCTTGTACTCAAAGCAATGGGATACTGGCATATGTAGGAACATGCCGAATATTGTGATAAATGTACTTACTACACGTTTTTCAACCACAGGCAGATTGTCATTGACATCCAAAATCTTGATTTCTAAAGAACACGTTGCAGCATTCCCACCTATTTCACCACCACGGTCTTTTGCTTCCACCACCAAAGAATAGCTACTTTGTGTCTGCCACGATAAGAAAAAAGTGTTTAAACCAGGCTAAAAATTTTTCTTTTGCTGTATTATCTCTATTACATTTCGGTAATCCCTCTTGTGGCCAATTATAACTCCTCTTCTCTCTAGCTAGTAGCAAATCTCACACATGACTACCTTCACAGGCTCAGCTGGAGTAGAACTGAGGTTCTGAAAAAGATTTGGGACTTTTGCATCTCCCCCACAAAGAGTTAGACTGTACTTACATGGCAAAAGAAAAAATTTCAGTAGCCATAAACAGGGACAGGACCAGTGATACCTGCATGTCAGGATAGGGCTAGAGGCAGAGATGTTGCCCTCAGCCGCAGAGCTAACATCCAGATCACCATCTGCCGGCCAGTGAAAATTCATGCAAGCACAGGTAAAGTTGCTGGTAATGTCACTTGCAATGCTGTTTCACAGCAGCACCCATCCTAACTCTTTGCACCATGATTCGCATAGCAGGCTACAAAAATCTAGATGCAGTCAGCAGCTTTGCAAACAGTAATCTGGGTTGTCTTTGCCAT
>VYZW01008992.1:102405-138279 GCA_013401315.1 Balaeniceps rex | reverse complement strand
TGGTAAATAAAACCACTTTTAAAAATGCAAATAAAATATTTTTGCTGGTTTTGTAATGAACAAACAAAAATAAATATTAAACACATATTTTCCTGCACTCTGAGTGTGGAGATGTTGAGATGAATGCAGGAAGAGCTGCATGTTCTGTCTGAGGATCTCGTGCAGGGAGATGAGGAACACGATGGGCAGCGCAACGGTTGGGAGAAGAAAATTGGGACTGCTTGTACAAAGAGAGTGGGATAGGATAGAAGTGCAAGGAAAGGCTGGAAAACCTTTCCAGTGAAAACTGTGATAAGGTGAAAAGCTGGAGTGAGGGATGAAGAAGGAAACTGGCTGATCAAATGGATGGGGGCAAATAAAATGTGGAGAAAGACCAAGGAAAAAAAGAGTCTGGAACAATGAGTTGAGCAGGGGAGACTGAAGTTACTTGAGCAAAGCCTGGAAATAAAACATGACAACTTTTTAAGGGAGATTAGACCTAAGCTAGCGAGTGTGACCAGGACTGAGGAAGTGATAGGGTAGAGGAAGAAACGTAAGACCTGGAGAGGAACAGGTAGAAGAGGCTGCATAGACTAGAGATTATACCCTTCCTCTGCTGTCAGCAAATACCTGAAACATCTGGAAGAGCACGTGTGCATTGTTCCAGCATCACCATCAAGGGGCAGCCCAAGCAGAGGGTAACAGCCTGCTACCATCTGCAGTTACTTTATATGCAAAACTGACAGGTGTGGTGAATTCAGGTTTCAAAACTGATGCTGAACCAAATGCATATCACTCTTGCACAAAGGATGACACCTTGGCTATTTTTAGCTTTGTTTCCTAAAAAATTAAGCATATATAATCATGCTCCATGTACACCATTCCACCTGATCACCACCAGCAGTTTTGGGACCCACTTGCCAAGTTCAACAACAGCTGAATAGAGGTGATGGAGTGAAAAAACTTTTAAAGACTCAAAGATATTGCATTCCCAAAAGTTTTATGAAAACTGGTGGCTGGGAGAAAATGAGACTGAGCCAAATCAGGCTGCAAGACCAACTCATCTGCTGAAGGAAGGAAACAGAAGAGAATGCGCCAAGCTTCAACTGACATTCAATAGCCCTTTAAAATTCAAGAAATATTTGTGCATGTGTTTAGGGCAGCCACACCCTTATTTTACATTTTCATCTCTATTTGTATGTGTATTCTGTATTTATCACTTTTCTGGGCTTACTCTAGCAATTGGATTTTTATAGGAATTGTCCTCCTCTTCCCGTATGAAAGCCGGAGGGACTGTCCATTCTCGCTTCTGTCTGACTAGGCTGTTGTGATGAGACAACACGCCACTCCTGCCATTTCGATTATAAACCTGTGAAAAAACAAGGTTGAATGTCACCATTACATTTAGCCATTTCAGACGAATGCTTTATTGCTGCTGTAGCCCAGACTTCTGAATAGCTTTTGCTCTTTAAAAAGCTAGTAACTTCGAAATCATGGAGCAGCATTAGCCTTCTGAGCCACAGTCTAAGAGCTATATACTACTCAAGCTGTTTGAAGAGGAAAACTACACTAGTCTTTTCATCAAGACAGAATTAGGTAAGACAGGCTTTAAATACATGAGCAAGTTCCCATGACCAGGGGTTGGTGAAAATACACCTGTTCTGGAAGATTTATGTTCTTGTCATCAGATGTGGGAAGAAGTTTGGCACTAGGGCTGTTTTAAACCACCATTTCTGCCTTATTACCCTGTTTACCATCCCACCAACACTGCCTCGTACTCAACCTTCTCTCTGACATAGAATACGTGAAACAGGAGGCCTCTATTCAACCCAGTCATTCCCTCTGTTATCCTTGCTCAACTACCCCTCATTCTCACTCTACATGACACCCTTCATCCTTCTGTGCAGCTTAGTCCCCACTGTGTCTGTTGGCTTCCAGATTAACATCTGGAAATATTTCCACAGTTAATTCCACAATGGAAGCATAAAATGATTTCATTTACAGAGAGTTAAAAAAAGACATCTACAAACTTAATATTTTAGGGGAAGCGCCTCAAAGCTGAACACCACTCAGTTTGATGATGCAGGAATCTATTCACTTACATCTTGGCTTTCATTTCATTATTCATTACACAGCTTTCACGTTTCAGAAAATGGTAAAAATCAAGATATTTATCAACTGAAGTAAGGCACGCCTTTGACACTTTGCTCAGAGAACCCTTCTTGGGCACTGATAAAGAAAAGCAGTTTTCCATTATTTCCTACCTTCACATAGAGTCCATTTCCATAATTCAAACAGATCTGCAATGGAAGTTATGATAGTAATTATTAATTCTATGTCATTTTAGCACTACTAAAACTTAACTGACATTACTTCCCTCATAAGAACAGCAAAGCCATAAGGAAAAGGACATCTGACCTCTATCAATTAGTATTTATTATTTACCCATAATAGCTTCTGAAGAATTTACCCATAACAATTCACATTTAAAACATACACTCTAATTGTACAAGTATTAAGTTTTGCAGTTTTCACCCAGCAGGAAACAGGTAATAAGCAATTAATAGCAGGAAACAGATAATAAGCAATTAATCTTTTTTTATTTTTAAATGAATGAAGACTTTATGGTAATTTTTAAACAACCGTTTTTTAGTGCTGAATAATGCTTCAGCATTCCAAAACGACGGGAATTTGTCATTGATTGAAGTAAGTGTTGGTTGCCAGCAGCACCCTGGAGAAGCTCCCTCTTCTGGGCAAATCATGGACTATACAGGCTGTGGTGCGTTACCAACCTCATCAGAGAACAAAAGAGGTTAAATAACGTTTAAAAGCAAGGACTAATCAAAACATCTGCTGAAGTGTAACCGATAGAAGCAGCTCGCTACTTAGCACCTTGCTGGGAGGATAAATGGCATACATACATCCCTTACTTAAACAAGGCTGAGACGCGTGCATGCTAGCAAGCAAGTCATGCTTGCTCTGACACAACCTTACATCCAGTGTTGGGACTGCCCACCTCTTCATGCACGAGGATAGCTATGTAAGCCCTTAAACACCTCAGTTAGGTGCCTCATCCTAGCTGGAAGGAACTGAAGCCTCAACCAAATTGCCAGAGACCCTGTGTTTACGTCCTCTCTGCACACACCAAAGACTCTGCAAGTAACAAAAACACTCAAACAATGCAAAACTGCAGGCATTGGGAAACAACAACAACAAAAAGTAGGTTATTACAACATGTGAAACCAACAAATAGAGCTTTTGAGCTTTGCATAGGTAGAGAAGAGAATACTTTTATTATTCTCAGCACTATTACATCTACCTACGTTTTGCATCTTAGGTGATTTTTGCTTTTTTTAAATACTAATGCCTAAGACAAAGCAGGCTCAGAAAAGGTGACCTCCTACTGAAATAAGTCAGGGAGTATTTCTTTATATTCTCTTCGTTTTCTAGACTGTTGACTGGGCTCTCCCCTATTCATCCCTCTGACTCAGCCTTGATTGCTGCGCTGATCAACAGCTTTTTTTTTTTTTCTAAAGATGTTATCTCTTTCCCACACAATGCAGCAATGGAGTGGATAGTACTGAGCAATGTAGCAGACTGCTGTTTCGACTTGCACAACAAAACTGTTTTTCAAATGGCAATTTTTGCAATGTATATATACTGAAGACAAAAAATAGACATCTACTGATGACATCTGTTGATGACACAGAGCTGAGAAGGTATTGTCAGAAGAAAACTGGATGATTACAGAAAACAAGGTGGAAAACCTGAGGCCTGCAGTAATAGAAATGGAATGAAATACTACAGAAGAGCAGCGGGAGTAGGCAAGAGGGCAGGGGAAAGAAGGGAGTGACTGCTCTGTATCGGGAATGCAAGGCTGCTCTTGCTCAAATCCATGTTCATGTATAGTCAGGAAGTGACTAAAGGACAGATTTTGAACACACAGCTTAGTTTTATAACGTAAAGATGCAGACTGAGCAAGCAAGACAGTATGTGTCTGTACTTGCTACAGTAAGTCCTAGAAATGTGGTCCTTCATGTATGCTGCATGTCAGATTTGGATCTTGTACCTCCTGTGAGTCTTGGTGTCGAAGACATGGGCAACTGCAGACCTTCCACACTGAGAGAAGCAGGCTGAAGGACCATCCAAGGTTATCTACTAGTTCATCTCCTGGCCCTGGGGCAAGACAAACTACACTAAGTGCTTCCTGACAACTGTTTAACCTGTTCTTAAAAACGAGTGATGGAAGTCCCACAGCCTCACTAGCTAACCTAAGGCGGTGCCTAGCTAACCCAACAGATGGAAAACCCTTTGTTAATTTTTATCCTAATTTTATTATCCTGATTTTTAGCTCTTTGAAAGTTGATCATATTGCTGTTTGGATGAGATTCAGTTTCAGATTAAAGCACACAAATTTACATGTCTAAATGAACGCTAAGTGCCTAAACTTCTGTTATACTCAACAGAAATATAGCCAACACAGACAAGGATATCAGAGAGCAGTTCAATTCGCCCCAAAGCCAGCCCACACCTGCTATTTCTCTCTGGACTCCACTGACTGTAGCTGTCTACTTTGTAAGCCCAATACAAGAGGATTTGTAGAGTAAAGCAGTTGCTGCTGAGAACCCAGCACTACAACAACCCACATTTTGCGGTTGTTACTTCAGACTAGAATTAGCCTGGTCCCACAGACCAAACACCCATGAGCAGATGGATGCATTTCCCAACACAGTTTCACCCAGGAGGGATCAGATTCACACACTCTGGAGAATTGCTTCGAAAGCACAATTTGATCCAACCAAACAGGTGCACTTTGCATCCACTGCATCTCCATTTACCATAACAGAAACTCAAACACCTATATTGAGATGTCTTCATCTCAAACCGAATCTGCCTCTTTGCCATGTTGATAATGCTCTCATCGAGCAGTGTAATTTCCTTTTCTTCACAATTACCGTTCATATATCTGAAAACTTACGATGCATCCTACCCACTCTTTCCTCAGTTCTCAGTTCTTTAATCTCACTTCAAGAATCATAAAACAGGACTTCCCGAATTTAGATTACATTTTTTGCTCTCCTCTAGTCTCTCCTGGGCAGATTCACTTTATTCTGAAGTCTGGTGTCCACAATAATCATAGAATCATTTGGTTGGAAAAGACCTTTAAGATCATCGTGTCCAACTGTACCTGTCCACTACTAAACCATGTCCCTAAGCACCTCATCTACCCTAAGCACCTCATCTACCCGTCTTTTAAATACCACCAGGGATGGGGACTCGACCACTTCCCTGGGCAGCCTGTTCCAATACTTCACAACCCTTTCTGTGAAAAAGTTTTTCCTAATATCTAATCTAAACCTTCCCTGGCACAACTTGAGGCCATTGCCTCTCGTCCTATCACTTGCTACTTGGGAGAAGACCCACCTCGCTACAGCCTCCTTTCAGGTAGTTGTAGAGGGCAATAAGGTCTCCTCTCAGCCTCCTCTTCTCCAGGCTAAACAACCCCAGGTCCCTCAGCCGCTCCTCATAAGACTTGCTCTCCAGACCCTTCACTATCTTTGTTGCCCTTCTCTGGACACGCTCCAGCAACTCCATATCCTTCTTGTAGTGAGGGGCCCAAAACAACACAGTACTCGAGGTGCAGCCTCGCCAGTGCCAAGTACAGGGGAAGGATGACTTCCCTGGTCCTGCTGGCCACACTATTTCTGATACAAGCCAGGATGCCGTTGGCCTTCTTGGCCACCTGGGCACACTTCTGTCTCATATTCAGTCGGCTGTCGACGAACACCCCCAGATCCCTCTCTGCCAAGNGTCCAGGTCACTGACAAAGATGTTAAACAGAACTGGCCCCAACACTGAGCCCTGGGGAACACCACTCGTGACTGGCCTCCAAGTGGATTTAACTCCATTCACCACCACCCTTTGGGCCCGGCCACCCAGCCAGTTTTTTACCCAGCAAAGAGTATGCCTGTCCAGGCCATGGGCAGCCAGTTTCTCCAGGAGAATGCTGTGGGAGACGGTGTCAAAGGCTTTACTAAAGTCCGGGTAGACAACATCCACAGCCTTTCCCTCATCCACTAAGCGGGTCACCTTGTCATAAAAAGAGATCAGGTTAGTCAAGCAGGATCTGCCCTTCAGAAACCCGTGTTGACTGTGTCTGATCTTCTGATTGTCCTGGATGTGCTGCGTCATGGCACTCAAGATGATCTGCTCCATGACCTTCCCTGGTACTGAGGTTAGACTGATGGGCCTGTAGTTCCCTGGATCCTCCCTCTGGCCGTTCTTGTAAATGGGCGTCACATTTGCCAACCTCCAGTCAAGTGGAACTTCCACAGTCAGCCAGGACTGCTGATAGATAATGGAAAGGGGCTTGGTGAGCACTTCCACCAGCTCCCTCAGTACCCTTGGGTGGACCCCGTCTGGCTCCATAGACTTGTGTATGTCTAATTGGTCGAGCAGGTCACTAACCATTTCCTCTTGGATCATGGGAGCTTTGTTTGGCTCCCCGTCCCTGTCTTCCAGCTCAGGGGGCTGGGTACCCTGAGAACAACTTACTTTTCTACTGAAGACTGAGGCAAAGAAGGCATTAAATACACCACTTTACTTCAATAGGATGGATAAAATGCTAGATCTTAGGTATTTCTCACCTGCTTTCACATCTCACTATGGCGCTGTTTTTTCCCCTCTTTTTGGAACAATATGAAGTTGCTGAATCAATGCGCAGATGCTTGTAAATATTTTTACCATGTTTCAACATGTTACTGGCGATAGAAGCTAGGCTGCTTTGAATTATCTCACCTTTGCGCTTTCTACAACTTAAGCCTCGTGTTGGGTTTTTTAAAATATTTAATTGTTTCTATGAATTTTGAAAAGTAATTGCTACTAGCTCTGACATTACAATAGTGATCTGATGTATTCTGGACTGAATTTCATCATACCCAGCCTAAGTCTAACAACCCAAACATCAAGGAAATACAATCTGAGAAGACATTCAGAGAAAAAATAAGTTTTGCTACTTGTGTAGTAAGATTCATACATCTGGCAACTCTTCTTTCACTCAAATGTAAGAAGTGTTGTAAGATTTCTTCTCATGAAGACGTGATGTCCACACCCTTCAGAAATGATTGAGATACCTCCCAGTCTAGTAATCCTCGATAGCTGTGCCTGCCCAGCAGGCCCACGGCTCTGGGTGTGTGCCATGGACATGTGCCAAGTCAAGCCCAACCCTACGGGTGCACTACCACCTGGCATGCCCAGACATCCCTGGAAAAGCACTGGAGGCAGGGACATGGGGAAAGCTGCTGTGGCCTCTACGAGGTACCCAGGGATGAAGATACAGGGATGCAGCCTGCAGGCAGGGAGGGAGCACAGGTGACCAAGAGATACTTCCAGGAAAAACAGGGAGAGGAAGAACTTACAGTTCTCAATGCGTCTAAGGTAGAAGACACTTTGGGAAGATACTACTTTTTGACTGGTTTTGTTTTTCAGTAGTTTCTTAAGGTTCTGAAGTTATCAGTGCCATCTTTGCATGTCATAAATTATAAATGACCCTAATCTGATGCTCTCAAACAAGCAACTACTTTCCGCCACATGAATGGCTTCGTCCAGATTAGGGAAAAAAAACCCAACCGAACAACCAACCAAACAAAAAAGACAAAACCCAGCAGTGCCTCTCTCGCTCTCGACATCAGCTAACTAAGGCAGCTTTATTTGCTCTAATATTCTATCCAACAATGAGGCATTTAGGCACCAAACTGAGTTCACTCTTAGTAGACTGCATCCTGCCCCAACTTTAGCTGAGACTGAAGATGATAAGGACTGAGAAAAATAATTTTCTTCTTTTCTTCAGGCAAAACCGGTATCATCCTAAGCCAGTGCAAGCCCACCAAAACGGACGATGGTGTGCCTTCAGGTATTACAGAAAGAATCAGTGAAAACTTTTGTGTAAGTAGCACTCCGCATGTTTCCCATTGCTCTTTTGGGCAAAACGAGGATAAAACATTTTCCAATCAAACCGTGACTCCCAGCTTGCTGCAAAGAACAGGGTTGCTGGCTGACTTGTGGCCAACCACAAGTCTACATTAAAGTTATCAGGCAACAGGTCTCCAGCTAACAAATCTGATTTTGCAGGATCTCGAGCTCAGGGCAAGGTCCCAATCCACAGCACCTGCCAGTCTGACCATGGATCAAGCTGTTATGGAACACTGGAGGTCCTTGGTAGCTCCCCGGCACAGCCCATGGCCTGGCCTCCACCCTTGCCTTCATCTAAGCAGCGGCGGCCCGACTTCCGCACGCATTTTGCCAGCCTGGAAAGGTGAAGAGCTAAAGAACAATGTGGTAGATATGAAGGAGAGCTTCCTGTAAAACCCCTAGAAACAGCTAGAAAGCATCGGTGCAAACAATAAAAAAACCAAACAGGTGATTTGGTCTCAGTTTGTTATGAAATACTCCTTGCTTTTAGCCTGAAAAGGTATTTCATAGGATGGAAGGTCTGAAGGCCAGTGGCTAAAAGAGTTGAGGGCAGGGAAGGGGAAAGCCTGAAATGTCTTGGAATGTTAAGAATTTGGTATCATTTCTCACAGGCAATAAAGACTTCCATTAAATCATACTTTATGATCCATTTTCCTTCCTGGCACTACTCCTTCAAAAAGGTAATGCAATTTATTAATACAAATAATATGTTGAACATGAAGATGGCAACAATATGAACTCTTCACTGTGTTCCTGCTCCTCCTGGCACCTCAAAAAACCCCACCTATTCGAGGTACCGTTCCTACGGCGTTCTTCTACCTTCACCTGCTTTCGGACACCAAACGGCGATTGCTTTCATCTACTTTCCAAAGAACGGGACAAAACCCGTTCCCAGCCGCAAGCAGCCGGCGGCGGGAAGACTGCCACGCCCCAGCGGGAAGAGCTCTCCCCCGCGGCCGCACACGAAGCCCTGCGGCGCCGGGGCCGGTCGGTGGTGCTGCCGCCGCCGCTCCCCGCGCAGCGCCCGCGCCTCCCTCCCGCACAGCTCCACGCAACAACAGCCCCGGCCTGCCCGCGGCAAAGCAGCGCCTTCCCCCCGCCCCCGGTAGCGGGGGACCCCGGCGGCCAGATGCGCTCCGTCGGGGCCCGGACTCACCAGCAGCGCCAGCAGCCGCACCGCCGCGGCGGGGCCCCGCGACATGGCCGCCGTCTCTTCCGCGCTCTGCCCGGGACGGGGTCACCTCCTCGGGTCGCCCGCGAGGGGAAATGGAGGCGGCCCGTCGAGGGGCGCACAAGTAGCCGCGGGTGGGTGGAGTGTGCCGGGCGGGGAGCCGCACCGCCCCGGGAGGGGGCAAGTGGCGCCCGGCCCGCCCCGGCCCCGCCCGTCCCGGCCGGCGGTGGGGAGCCCCATCCGCCGCCCCGCCGAGCTCCGCCCGCGGGAGCCCGCGGAGGCTGCTGAGGGCCCCGGCAGCGCCGCCGGCGCAGCCCGTCGCGCGTGCGGCCGCCATTTCCCTTGGGGTTTCAAAGTTTGATTTTTATTCCCCCCCGCCAAGAAAAGCGAGTTGGAGCGTGTGGGAGGCATGCAAAGCAACGGTGACAACAAAACGGTAAATTAACGAGTAGTTGACAGGGAGGAATACAGTCTCATGGGAAAATAAAATTGTGAGTTGTTTTAGCGTAACCTTCCCCGTAATTTTCCTCTTAATACGCTCCGAGCCATACCCTTCCTACTCTTATCTGGCAGAGATCTTTCCTGGGTACACCTAATTAATTGATGCTTACGAAGGCATAACTGATTCTTCATGATGGCAAAACAATTAAATATACTTCCTGTACATCCTCTCTTTTTTGAGGCACTTACCTAATTAATATTGCTAAGATCGTGCTCAATTGTCGTAAATAATTTCTGAAGCGGCTGGTTATGATGCTATGGGTGATACTATTAGGGCTTGGTGAGGGAACCAGCCGTATGGGAGTCTTTCCAATTACATTCTCTCCCCTTATCACTGTTAACACTGTACGATAAATAATTTCACATTGCGCGTGACGTCAGTTGCAACAATCATAATTTACATGGGGATCACAAGGGAAACAGTTTTACCTCACAATTTATTCTGAAGTTATGTATATCTATTTGTATTATTTACTTAGAATATCACAATTTACGGAGTTTGCTGATACCCTTACATTAATATGATTTTCTTAATTTAAAGAAAACAAAAGGCAGAAACAAAGAAACCAACATACACGAAATGCACAGTATTAAGGGTTTCCATAGTCTGTCTTGGTTCTGTCACTGAGTCACTGCGCTGGACTGATCACTGGAACCGAACAGAAACATGTATGTTTGCGCAAGAATACACCCTGAGATCCTCTGTGGGTCTTCTTCAGCATCTCAAGGGCATGGGTGTCATTTGTACAGGTACAGGTTTAACAGCCAATGTAGTTAGTGCAGCTAAAGTTAGTAAAAGTACTGTGCAATTCTCTTTTAGTAATTCCCGTTTGAGATAAATGAGGCAGAGCATGTCTCGGAGAGGCTTTGTATTACACTACTTTTAATTTGGTGATTTAGAAGTAGATTCTGATTCTAGCTGTATATTACATTCCCTAGCCTGATGGTTAAGCATAACTTGAAAGTATTTCTTTACATCAAAAGGATGCAAGAGAAGAACCTTGATTTGTGACTTTCTTCTTAATCTGGAAGTTAGCTCCCTGGAATTCTGAAAAAAATTTTGTTTGCCTATCCAACACACTGTTAATGAGGTGTTAGTAAATATATGTATTTACAACTATTTGCCTTTTTTTTTAATGCTGATATGATAGAGTAAAAAGCTAATTTAATTTCCTTTGAAAAATCCTTAGCACTGATTTCCCTTTGACGTTACCTGTGTGTTTACAGGAGGAATGAGTAGAATCATCTCTTCTTCACAGAGCTCAACAGCCACAGAGAGACAGAAGCTGTTCTGCAAATTATTTTGCCAGAACTTAGATGTCTGTTCTTATGTTGCTTCTAACTTTCACATGGGTCAGCTACATGTCCTGCTCATCCTACAAGACCCTCAGTCATCATAAAAAAGTTTGGGGCTTATTTTTACTTGTTTAATCGATCAAAGCAGGAATCATTTAAATATTATGAGGGTTCCTCAGTTCCCTTGTATGGAAAACTTCTATTATTCATATTGTACAGAAATAATTTGCCTGATGTTATGAAATAAATGTCAAACAGTATCAATTTGTTTCTAACACAGCTAGTAGCTGTGTCACCGACCGCCGAAGTTGAATTTCTTTTTGCCTTTCCTCCACTTTAACCTGGCAGCTGCTAAACACTCCTCCTCCCACAATCAAGCCGCAGTTCTGCCCCTACAATCAGTTTGCACGGGAGGATCCATGGAACATTAGATCTTTGTGTTCCCTCTGGAGACAGCAGCAGTTCAGAGTTCACTGACACTGCAGAACAAAGAGGAAGTTCATCTTTGCTTTTCAAACCATAAAAGCAGCTGAGCCCTTCTTCAGTGCCTGGTGAGGAAAGGGGCTTTCCAAGGTGTGAGGCATGCACCAGGTTTCTCTTTGCTCACAGTACAAACATCTGTCTAAATTCTCTTGATAAGCTTTTAACAGCAAATAAATAACCTTCTAAGACAACCTAACTTTTCTTGGGAGAGTGTTTGCTTTCAGGGACAATAGTTGTCAGCACAAGTATTCTAGCGAGTAGGATTGCGCCGAGTGGCCTTGGTATAAGGGACAGTGGCCGGCCCTTGGTTACTCCCCCGAAACCTTGCCTTGCCCCCAGCTCTGCCCGCCACTCCCTCCTCATGCTGAGTAATGCTTCACAGCAGTGCCAGGCAACTGCTGGCTTCCCTGGCGTGGAGGACAGGGACATGCTTTAGATCAGACCAGCGGAGTACACCTCTGCTTCTTACAAAAGCAAAGGTAACTTTGCTGCAGCTGTGTTTTTTGGTTTTTTGGGTTTTTTTTCCTAGAAAAGTATAGTTCCTCCTTTTAGACAAGCAATTCAATCAAATGACACAAGTGCAGTATTTAGCAAATGGTGTTAAGGTGGAAAATCCAATGTATATTCTTAGTAATTTATGATTCATGTGAAGCTATTACGCAAATATTTCACATTGTTTGATATTATGTCATTAATCTTTTCTGCATCGTTTAAAGATCTTCACAGCACTGTGGCCCCAGCTGCCAGTCGGTTTTTGGGAAAAGATCCCAGTAGACAGCAGTGTATTGAGGCTGCGCATGAATAGATCAAAATTACATTTAGTTATTCAAAATATATAATGAATAATGCATATTCAGTGAAAAAATATGCACATCACAGAGAGGGTTCCTAACCCCCGGACACCTCTTGGGACCGGAGCGGTTGCATTAGGTATGGTTACCAGCTTCGAAGTGCTTGCATGACCAGGGTCCTTGGGGGGAAAAATGAACAGACTGAGGAGAGAAGTACATTAGTGACAGGATTTGATACTTTTAAGTAAACAGTTGGTGCTCCCAGAATGGAGTGATTGTTTTTCCTTTGTGCATTGACTGTGTTTTTGATTCTCCATGCCTCCTGTGACGCTCCTTAAAAAATTTCTGGCTGTTCAGTGCCTTATAACCACCAGGAATAATGCCCTCCTTTCTTTTGCTTTACCACCTCTCTCTCACTCAGCTGCTTTCTCCTTATCTTCCTTTCTTCAGCTCTTTCCCCTATATCCACTCTCCTGTTTGCTGCCTGCCTGGTTTTTCTTTTCCTGGGTGGCTGGGTTGTTTAACTTTCCAGGTGCCAGCTGCAGCTGTGGAAATGAGTACGCCTGCTGAGCTGTGAGCTGTGGGATTGGCGGAGCTCTAAAAGCCAGACCAGATACTTGCCCTGAACACGGGCGTTTTGTTACTGTCTGACAGCATGAAATACTGTCTTTTATGTGTACGAAACAAGGAGTGGCAGAGCAACTCTTTTGTTTTCCTCTGCATAGCAACCGAGGCTGCTCTGAAGTTGTCTGTAGGCTGTTTTTTCAGGGTAGTGTGACTCTCTTTCTGGGAAAACTTACATGACAGAGAGCGTTAAGGTAGATACAAACAAATGATTGCTCTGCTGTGCAGCTGATAGAATAGAATAGAACAGAACAGAACAGAACAGACTAGTTCAGTTGGAAGGGACCTACAACGGTCAGCCAGTCCAACTGCCTGACCACCCCAGGGCTGACCAAAAGTTAAAGCATGCTATTAAGGACATTGTCCAAATGCCTTTTAAGCACTGACAGCCTTGGGGCATTGACCACCTCTCCAGGAAGCCTGTTCCAGTGTTTGACCACCCTCTTGGTAAAGAAATGCTTCCTGATGTCAGGACCGAACCTCCCCTGACACAGCTTTGAGCCATTCCTACATGTCCTGTCACTGGATACCAGGGAGAAGAGATCAGCACCTCCCTCCATGTCCCCTCCTCAGGAAGCTGTAGAGAGCAATGAGGTCCCCCCTCAGCCTCCTTTTCTCCAAACTAAACAAACCCAGAGTCCTTAGCCGGTCCTTACAGGAAATGCCTTCCAGCCCTTTCACCAGCTTTGTTGCCCTTCTCCTCTGGATGCATTCAAGGACCATAACATCTTTCATAAATGGTGGGGCCCAGAACTGCACACAGTACTCAAGGTGAGGCTGCACCAACGCAGTTAATCAAGTTAACTGGAAAAGAAAAAAACCTCAGGACACAGTCTATANTGCCAGGCAACTGCTGGCTTCCCTGGCGTGGAGGACAGGGACATGCTTTAGATCAGACCAGCGGAGTACACCTCTGCTTCTTACAAAAGCAAAGGTAACTTTGCTGCAGCTGTGTTTTTTGGTTTTTTGGGTTTTTTTTCCTAGAAAAGTATAGTTCCTCCTTTTAGACAAGCAATTCAATCAAATGACACAAGTGCAGTATTTAGCAAATGGTGTTAAGGTGGAAAATCCAATGTATATTCTTAGTAATTTATGATTCATGTGAAGCTATTACGCAAATATTTCACATTGTTTGATATTATGTCATTAATCTTTTCTGCATCGTTTAAAGATCTTCACAGCACTGTGGCCCCAGCTGCCAGTCGGTTTTTGGGAAAAGATCCCAGTAGACAGCAGTGTATTGAGGCTGCGCATGAATAGATCAAAATTACATTTAGTTATTCAAAATATATAATGAATAATGCATATTCAGTGAAAAAATATGCACATCACAGAGAGGGTTCCTAACCCCCGGACACCTCTTGGGACCGGAGCGGTTGCATTAGGTATGGTTACCAGCTTCGAAGTGCTTGCATGACCAGGGTCCTTGGGGGGAAAAATGAACAGACTGAGGAGAGAAGTACATTAGTGACAGGATTTGATACTTTTAAGTAAACAGTTGGTGCTCCCAGAATGGAGTGATTGTTTTTCCTTTGTGCATTGACTGTGTTTTTGATTCTCCATGCCTCCTGTGACGCTCCTTAAAAAATTTCTGGCTGTTCAGTGCCTTATAACCACCAGGAATAATGCCCTCCTTTCTTTTGCTTTACCACCTCTCTCTCACTCAGCTGCTTTCTCCTTATCTTCCTTTCTTCAGCTCTTTCCCCTATATCCACTCTCCTGTTTGCTGCCTGCCTGGTTTTTCTTTTCCTGGGTGGCTGGGTTGTTTAACTTTCCAGGTGCCAGCTGCAGCTGTGGAAATGAGTACGCCTGCTGAGCTGTGAGCTGTGGGATTGGCGGAGCTCTAAAAGCCAGACCAGATACTTGCCCTGAACACGGGCGTTTTGTTACTGTCTGACAGCATGAAATACTGTCTTTTATGTGTACGAAACAAGGAGTGGCAGAGCAACTCTTTTGTTTTCCTCTGCATAGCAACCGAGGCTGCTCTGAAGTTGTCTGTAGGCTGTTTTTTCAGGGTAGTGTGACTCTCTTTCTGGGAAAACTTACATGACAGAGAGCGTTAAGGTAGATACAAACAAATGATTGCTCTGCTGTGCAGCTGATAGAATAGAATAGAACAGAACAGAACAGAACAGACTAGTTCAGTTGGAAGGGACCTACAACGGTCAGCCAGTCCAACTGCCTGACCACCCCAGGGCTGACCAAAAGTTAAAGCATGCTATTAAGGACATTGTCCAAATGCCTTTTAAGCACTGACAGCCTTGGGGCATTGACCACCTCTCCAGGAAGCCTGTTCCAGTGTTTGACCACCCTCTTGGTGAAGAAATGCTTCCTGATGTCAGGACCGAACCTCCCCTGACACAGCTTTGAGCCATTCCTACATGTCCTGTCACTGGATACCAGGGAGAAGAGATCAGCACCTCCCTCCATGTCCCCTCCTCAGGAAGCTGTAGAGAGCAATGAGGTCCCCCCTCAGCCTCCTTTTCTCCAAACTAAACAAACCCAGAGTCCTTAGCCGGTCCTTACAGGAAATGCCTTCCAGCCCTTTCACCAGCTTTGTTGCCCTTCTCCTCTGGATGCATTCAAGGACCATAACATCTTTCATAAATGGTGGGGCCCAGAACTGCACACAGTACTCAAGGTGAGGCTGCACCAACGCAGTTAATCAAGTTAACTGGAAAAGAAAAAAACCTCAGGACACAGTCTATATAAATATTCTTAAGTTTTCTAAGTCTTTGATTTATAAAGTGAGAAGGGCACTCAGGAGATGTCATGTGCTTCAAGCTAATATAGATAATCCAGTCAATCTGAAGATAAAAGGAAATCTTGGTTCCCATGTCCTCATGGAGTCCATGAAACTTCAGTAAGGCAGGATGAATCACCAGCCCAGGGATTTGGACTAGCTAATCTTTGAAGGGCCCTTCCCACCCAAACCATTCTATGATTCCATGATATTTAAAAGGTACATTAAAAAGGGCTTATGTGCTCTCTGCATTTACAGAGGATGAGAAACTGCAAAAAGGAAGGTTTAAGTAAGCTATCAGTTGAACTTTCCAGTAGTAATTAAAGGACTTGTATCAGCTGGGAGGCTGTTGAATCCTCATTACTGGAAGATCTTAGGGTTAGGGTGGCCATTTGTCAGGTAAGATAGCAGTAGAGTTGATCCTGTGTTGGGTCCCTTCTGTTCCCATTTTCATTAACAGAAGGCAATTCGAGTAATAAAACACGAACAAGTTAGATGGCACTGCAAGGTCCAGTCCTTTAAACCACTGGGCTTTCATTTCCTGGTGATGAGAGGGGCTGCTGATGAAGTCAGGTGCTGTTCATTTGTGATCGGGGATGTAGAATCTGACCCTATAACTTTGTGTGCACTTGGTTTTTCCTGTAATGACTTGAATGGATGGTGCTGAGGTCTAAAGCACTTCCCAGACTTCTTTTTTTTCCTCTCTTTTCCCCTCTCATCCCCTCACACCACACCCCCCTTCTGCCCCCACAAGAAAAGGTCTGGATGCTCTTTCACCTTCTCCTTCTCTTTTCACCTACAAATCAAAACAAGAATATATATTGCCAAGAATTTGCCATATTGCCTAGTTTTACATAAACTTTGCGCTTCAGCCCCTGTTCTCTTGAATATTGCTTTTGGGCTTTACTGTGAATCCTAGACTTACTCTTCACTTCTTCATGTTCATACTGTAGGGGTTTCACGTGGCCGACCCTCTTTAAAAGTACTTACTGATGGCAAAAGAGGAAAGAAGTAATGCTGTGAAGAAGACTCATGCCTGTCATCAAATGTTAGTGTCAAAGGCCTGTCACAAGTGAAAATACTTTAATCTTAGCTAAATCTAATCAAGGAAATTATTTTAATGATAAATGAGGAAGTAACAAGCTATAGTTTCAGGAGCTTAACATATCAAGTGAGTCAATCTAGTCATAGCTGATTGCAACAGAGAGCTCAACTACATGTAAAGTTAAAAAAATCAGCAACAGTTTGCTTTGTGGAGGAGAAAGATCTGCTCTCAACATAGTTAACATTTTTGGTAGCTCAGTATGAGGGAAATCAGGGCATATTGCATTCAATTATTTCATTATATCTGCTAACTTTGTCCTGCAAGCTCTTAATTCACGGTGTGTATAATGAAGCCAGTGGAACTTTTGAGATGAAACTTTTGCTGACAATTTTGTCTGTGACATTTATAGTGTGTGGTATGGCACAGCTTGTGATACAATACACTGAAATGCACACATATGATGTGTAAAATGTGTACATATGATCTGTAAAATGCTGCAAAGTCAGTCACACATTGGACCTGTTTTTTTTTATTCCCCAGTGGGCTTATGCCACTATTAAAAATGCAGCCATTCTACATAGGCTTTTCTTAGAGAAATTAAATGTAAGGATGATGCCGAAGTAGTTTTCACACACTTACTGTAATAATATTTTCTTTTTGAAGTATAAAATTACATTGATAAAAACAATTACAGAGTTACTCTGTGAATCACAAATGGTGATAGAACAGAATAAGAGCTGGCTCTGGTGAGACTTCTGTCAGAGCAGGCCATGCAAATGCACGTTTCTGTGTGGGATGGTTACAGGATGTGTATCCCACCACCTTGAGACCACTGATATTCTGTTGAATCAAAATATGTTCTGATTTTGGTGGCAAAAGGCAAAAAATCCCAAATGACGCAGGGCTGCATTCATTTTTTTCCTAATGGTTACACAGTTATGAATGTGAGAAAGTGCAAACCATATTGGTTAACATCAGTGTTAAGGCTGACAACTTTCCATTTAGACTTGCCTATTTCAGATGCTTTCAGATGATTCCTCCATAAAAAGTGCAAATCCCAGACAATCTCCTAGAACTGAGACTAAGCAACTTTTCAAAGGTGATAAGGAAAGCTATTTGCAGTCACTGGCAATACTCCTGCTGAATTTTTGGATTAGACTCTGAACTTGGGCATAATAAAACTGAAAGCATCCCCCACATGACAGTGGAGCATAACTGATAAGACTCACAAGAAAAATGGGTCTAATTCTTTTCATTCTGTCTCTGACAATGGCAATGGGAGATGCCATTTAGAAAATGTGTGCAAGCCTGGCCGTTGTTTGCAGTCCATCCCCTAGTACTCACCCAGATGAGGCTATTTAGTTTGTATTTACAGACCTGTTGCCCATGAATTTCTCTAGTCCCTTTCTAAGCCTGTTGATGGTTCACCTACAGCCTACCATCGTCATTTTTATTCAGTAATATATTAACTAAGGAAATCAAGGAGATAAAAGTCAGACTACATACCCAGAAACAACACAAGAAAAGCATTACTTTCCTGCTATTATTAATACATTTTGCATGTCCAATAGCTGTTATTTTGCTATTTATATGTGAATAATTGATCTAGAGTGGATTTTACGGTCAAATGGCATTCATTTTAATAGACATTCAGCATCAGAGACTCAAGAAGTGTCCTTTGTATGTGTGCTACAGGCACATTGCTGGCAACGTATTTATATGTATTAACCAAAACACCTTAACACCTGAGCATCTTACAAACATTGATTAATTTATGATCATATTCCTAAGGGGAAGAGATTAAGTTGCCATTCCCCTTTTCAAGACAATTTATTGAAAATTCAGAAAAACTGAACAACTTACCAAGGTCCTGTAAGGAGTCCTGAGGAGATCTTTGTCTCTTGAGTCCTGCTCCAGTGTCACAAGATGATTCACCTCCCTGACAACCTGAGCCTGCATTGACTGGCACATGGACAGACCCTTGCCCAGATCTTTGGTACTGGATCACTGTAAGATCAAAGCCTGCAGGTACAAAATTACTATTTATTTTACCTAGATTTTGACTGGTGTGAATCAAATCTTTAATGAATGAGTTGGAAAAAAGCCTGTAAGTAATATATCTATTTTATTTTATTTTTTAGAGCTTTTCTGAAAAATAGGAAAAATAAAAGGGCTAAACAGCTAGCTAACTAAATTTGCAGGTAGGCCCAACAGTGTATGATGAATATCAAAGGTTAGGGTACATGATGGATGTCAGTGAAGTAGCTTTTGTTTCCTAAATTGGCTTTTTGTGACTGTTCCATTTCATACCTTATTGTGCTGTATCCTGAATTACAAGATGCTGTTTAACTACTGGTCACAACAGGAAAATATGACAGATTTGTCTTTATACAAAAGTGCATCCAAAACTGTCACCAGTTGTAATTTTGTCATTGTTCTCCTTTTTGTAGAATTTCAGCGCACTTGGATTGTGAAAGAGCTTTATGTGTATTGACTCATTTTTGACTTGTACGTGCACTCTTATAGATTTCAACAAAAGTTGCTTGGGCATAACAAATGGTTTTGTTTAACAGAATTTTGCTTTGTTTCCACTTAAGCGTGTTCTAAATATGCAGAAGATAAATGATAAATTATCTTCATTGCACTGGAATTAGCAGTGTCATCAGAATGATAGCAATATCGTTGCTATAAATTGGAAGATGGACAATGATTTTTTCTGACTTAACTTCTGAAAAGATATTTAAATCATTATCTGAGGTATGTGTCAGTGCCAAAAATCATGCTGTATGAAATACTGAGAAAAAAGATGTCAAAATGTTAAGGCATAATAAAATGATACATTAGACTTAGACGTAAGTATATGATTCTCTTTTTAAAAGCAATGTTTTGCTGCATTCAAATAAACCCTTTTGAAGATGCTGTGTATGAAAAATCATTATTATCATGCATACTGGCCTGGAACATTAGAAATAAATTTGATTCAGAAATGTCCAATTGTGCTGTTTTTACTTTTAGCACACTTTAGCAAAAAGTGGTTTTGCTTGACCCAACTCAGCTTGACTTGTATGCACTGAATGTACCTGTGATGCCTGTGCTGCCCAAATACTGTGATTCAAGTGTCTTTTGCTCTCTTCCTTCTCTGTGGCTTGTGCTCCAGCGTTAATCTATAGCTCCTCTGAAGCACTGTTTCAGAGTTGCAGGACAGAAGGGTATCACAAAAAAGGCCGTCTAAAGAGAGAGAAAAACGCAGAGAATGATGGCTTGAGGAAATTGCACTATAATTCTTGTGAGACTTGACACAAGTTTCTGCTTGACAACCTAAAGCAAATTATCTTAGTCAATTTGATGCATGAAATAGTTTCACCCTGGGATGCCCTGACTTTCTAAATGTACACCTTTTGTTTAATTTTTTTTTTTTCTGAAAGAAAATTAAAACTAGAATTTTCCTGCACAAAGCAGCAGTTTTAAGGAAACTACATTTCCCACTGATAAATGGGGAAAAAAAATATCCTGAGCCACTCTACTTTAAACATGGTGTTCCAAATGATCATTTATTGTATTTTTTCAGTGCCATTCAGAAATTATTACAAATCTCTAATATTTTTATTTATGAAAACGCAGTAACACTGTAATAGTAATTATATTTTAAATATAATGAAAATGATGCATTTAGTTACTCATTCGTGAGGAGCATTTGAATTATGCAGTTATGTTAATTCAAGCAAAACAGTAGACTTCTTTTTATTTTTGCTTAAATTGTGTGGTCTTTTTGTATTACAAGTAGTAGGTGCTGCTCACAAGAGTTTGAATATCTTATTTACTACGACAAAATCAGGACTGAGTAAAAAGAATTGAAACCTGCAGTTCAAATTCAGACAATGTTCCCAAGATAGAAATCTAATGAGACCCTCAGCTTGTGGCTCTGTTTTCTTCCATGGCAGTATACTTTTCATGCTGCCAAGATCTCAGCCTGTGTAAAATTGTAGGATCCTGCTCTACAAAACCCAAGTAAAAAAAGAAAGCCATAGACTCGGTGTTGCACGCTGCTGACACTTTAATAAGAGTTTTTTGCTTGAATGGTTTGGAGCAGGATTAATATCACTAGTCAGAGTTGTCTTTCCTGAAAACCATTCATTCTTCATTATTAAACAACATGACTAAAGGTAGACAGCAAGAGTGCTTCTAAATTACAACTAAAGTAAAAGAAACAAAACTAATGTCTGTTAGTCAAGATTAAACTATATGCTATTTTTTAAGAATAAAGCTAGAAAAAGAATTTGCACAGAATTTTTAATGAACTGAGTATTTGTTCACATCTTCAGACACATTTTTCTTCCACAGTTTGCAGTAACCTAAAAATGTCCACATCTCACTAAGAAAACAGTTTTAAGAACGTTTGTAAAAATTACACAGAAATAGAAATTAATGTTCAGGAATGCACTGGAAATGCACTGCAGGATAATGTTGTCATTGCCATTTGATGTGAGACACCGATATTAAAAAATGCTAGAAATCTTTCAAGAAATTGTGTTAAATAATACGCTATTTATCTTTAAAAAGTTGGTAAAAGGTAGTACTAGAAGTAGACAACCACTACATAACCAAAAGCTGTACTTCGAAAAAGCATTTTTTCTCTATTAATTCTTCCCCCTTCTATTTCTAGACATGCAAGAGACCATAGTTAGTTCAGACACTCATACTTCACACAGCATTCCTGTTCAAGAGGGTTACAAAGAATTCAGCATGTGCTTCTGAAGACTAGATATTACTTTGAAGCACTATTAGGAAAACTATTTCTGATTTGCATAAGATGATTATGGAAATATTTACAAAAGACTTCATCTTTTTTACATTAAAAATATCTCTGATGGGCTTTGGCTATATTGCATAGCCAGAGAGTCCAGAGAGTCATACATATTTCAAATATTTGCTTTTTTATGTCAATAGGTAGTTAGCAAAATGAAAGGGAACTTGTCAGCATTTTAGTGAATTTCAGCATAAATTCTCCAGATATAAAATGATACAGCTTTATATATTAGTACCTATTTTCCTTCTTTAAAGAATGGTTCCAGAAACCATACTTACAGTTGGTACATAACGTATAGAAGAGACTAATTCCACTGAAGTCAATGCAATTTTAGTGATACTTAAGATAATCAAGGCTACAGGATGAAGTAAAAATAGCAATACTTCAGATATTATGGGGAGAACATCTAGCACGCTCAGTTGCTTCAGAAAAAAACTTGAAGCCATGGAACGGACCCTTTCTCGAGGTAGCCTGGGATTTGATCATGACTCCTGGGGATTACTGGTGTTAGTAGCTGTGGCATTGACTCAGAGGGCACTGCAGGTTGTCTTTAACAGCGGATCTAGTCACATTTCCAAAAGCATCTTTTAAAAAACCTTTTCCTGATATCAGACTCAGAAACTTGTCATCCAGTTCTTCTGAGATGAGTTAATCTGGATATGCAACTGAAAGTTTCTTCTCCATTTTGTAGACTGGGAGGTTCACAGACAACTCTTAAACTTTTCACTAACCTATCCATCAAAGCTGAAGAAGCAAAATTTGAGGAAAACCTACTGATTTGGTGGTCTAGCAAAAAAAGCTAGTTCTTCTGTATAACTATTGTATTTACACTGAAGCGATGTTACATACACTATGGTTACTGTACATATGATACAGAAGTAAAATGAGATAGATACTATATTTCAGTATTTTGCTCCTTCAGATCCTATTCTAAACCACGTTAAGGTATTATTAGAATAACAGAGTCCAGTAGAGCTGTTTTTGTGGGAAAATAAAAGCCAGATTTAATTAAGATCATAGAATCATAGAGACTTTTTCAATTAAGACATTCAAATAAACTTTCAAAATATCAATGCAAAATACATTGACATATGAAATAACAATTCTCCACATTGCTTATTAGCAAATTTATATTGCTCCCAAGTGTTTTTTTCTTTTCATGAAGGACTTCAGCTACCAGTGTCAGTGATACAAGCTTCTAAGACTTTATTTTCTTGTCAGTATTAGAAAAGAGAACTGGCATGCTATATTATAGCCCTCTTAATATAACCTGACATTGGAGACTTAAATGGTAGTCATAGTTTGGCACAAAAATCTGACTAAGAGCTCCTGGTTGTCACTGAAGTCCTTTTAGATTTAAGTAAAGCTGTAACAATAACGGAGAAAAGATGAAGCCAACACCTTCCTGGGTGACTGTCAACGCAGCAGCGCCGGTTGCAGCGGATTGCTGGTAACGCTCCTCACCATGAGAGTAACAACATGGCAGGCCATGGCAGAGTGTTTGTTTTACTGAGAACTTCAGAAAGCGATGAAAATGTATTGCATTTGTATGATTATTATTTATAACTATTGCTGGTGATGGGAGAAACAATTGAAAGTGCCATTTTGTAGCGCTCCTTGAGTTACATGCAAAGTAAAGTGATGCATTTGAAAGTGCTTATTTAGTCTTGAGTTGACTAATTATTAATTACATTCTTTTCCTGTTTTGTCAGTGAGGGGCTATTAACCCAAATCTGCTTATTGTGGGAGATCACTCAGCAGTACAGTATTTTAACACTTTTTTATATGACATTCATGCTGATACTGTATGCACACACGGATCGCCTCTCACTGCTCCGCTCAGTAATCAGATCTGTCTCCGAAAACGTTAGTATCTGTTTGTACACTTGTAGTACTAGGTGGAGAGAAGGAAATAAATTTAAAGCTAACTTCAACTTTCCCTTTACTGACAAAGTCCTGCGTTTGACCTTGAAACGGAGCACCCTTCGGAGATCCTCACACACATAGGAATTCCTGAAACTTTAGCGCTATTTCCTAGTTATAAATAATAACAATATCCTTGGTGGGTGGCAGCTAACGAGTGTTGGTGCAAATGGTGATTTCGGCACGAAGGGGCACCAGCAGAGGCCTTACTGACTGGAGTACTGCACAGTGCTGTACTTTGTCACTCTCCTTCGGGAGGTGCCGGGGGACGCCGTGCCCATTGCCTGGCCAAGGTGAGAGTCGGCACTGAGCATCTGACCTGTGCTGCTCAGGCCCCCCAGATTTGCCCCCCCTAGGCTTGTCCCCCCCAGGCTGCTCATCCCAGATCCTGACACTACCCTCTCGGTGACCACCACGTTGTGGGCGTTTGATAACTCCGAGGGAATATTTATTAAGCTGCCTGGCATGCCGGAGGCAGGCCTGAACACCCTTTCTGTCACCACCACATTTGACCCATCTACCAAATCGGGAATGCTCAGAGAGGTCGGGAGCCGGGAGTTAGGTGCGATTACTCTTTCCGTGACGATAACGTTGGACCCGTCTGCAAGATCGGGGATATCTAGCATGCCACGCAAATCAGAGGCAGATGCAGGACCGACAACCCTTTCTGTTACAACAACGTTGGATGCACGCAGAGGGTCAACACAAAGAGAGGGGGAGCCAGAGGTGTAGGTCTCAGTCACCGTCATGTTGCCGTGGAGCAAAGGATCCGGCATTGGCCTTGGGGGCTGTATGGTTGACCCAGATGTGTAGGTGTTTTCAGTAACAACCGTTGTAGTGCCGACTGGGGGAGGCATAGGTGCAGATCCGTTGACGATGATGGTGGTTCCAGGTGGTGGGAGGTTTAGATCGCTTTCAGGGTTGGGAAAGGTGACGTTAACGCGTGGCCAGGGTGGGTTGACATCGGGGAAAGGTTCGATCTCTTTGCCCAGACAGATCTCTGCCAGGGTCTTAAATTTTGGTCCTAATGTATCCAAATACGTTTCATCTGTATCTTCTCCAATAAAGCTGCAGCAACCCACAGAGCCAACAGGAGTACCAACTCCTTCATGATCATATATTAATAGGCAGTCATTTGCCGGCCGACCTTCATCTTCATCCGCATACACAAATGCTTTCTGTAGTTTGAAAAACCAGAAAAAAAAGTAGGACAGAGTGGCTTTTCAACAGGTTTTTAACCATGAAGACTCAAACCATAGTAAGGGTTCCCTAACCACACTAAGGCCCAGGTGACTTGAAAAACAGGACATCAACTGGAAAAATTATATCATCAACAGTTTTGTAACCTTGAAATAAGTTTTATTCAAATGTTTCTTGTTAGCATCTCAAATTTGGCCTGCTGCCACTGGGTCTGACTGTGGTATGTGGGGAGAGAGTGAAAGGGACGGGGGAATGAATGTACTCTTTGGGGATGGGACGGAGGGTTGGCCACAGCGAAGAAGGCTTGGTGAGCCCAGAAAGGAATCCATTTTGAGCAGGATGGAGATCACTGATTTGTGATGGTCTTGGGGATGGTGGGGTGGTCAGTGCAGAAGGATTGGGCAGGAAAGAGGAGAATTTGAAGTGAGTGAGGGGTGATGTTGGAGGAAGCAGGGAAGGACAGAAGGGGAAGCCTGGGAGGGAGAGGCAGAGGGTTTGGAGATTGAGATGGTCAGTAGGAGGGATAATCTGTGGGGTCCTATGGCTGGCAGAGAGTTAATACGTAGTGCTCCCAGCCTGGGCAGGGAGATCATGGTCTGGGAGAAGTCCGTGCTCAGGACTTCAGGACTGCTCTGTCCTCTCCTCCACTGAATCTTGTTTAGATTTTTGAAATACAGAAATCCTTATATATTAATATAATTAATAGTATATATTAATATATATTTTGGTGACATATGCAATTGTAGTATTTATGCCTCACAGTTCATGCTAATTATGAAAATATATCCCATTAATGCATTAACCATATAAATTCCATAGCATTTTTTTATCCCATATGTAAAGGCTAATTAGTATGTTGCCAATTACAAAACTGCATGTTGGTGTCATTTGCAGTTCACAAGTCTCTTAGGGAGTAGAAATGGCAATAAAAATAAGGAATAAAGTGAACTGGTGTTCATGGTTCTTTAAGAGTTAAAGTCATTTCATTAAACAAGCTGTACAGGAAGTACGTGTGAACAATTTCACAAAGTTATTATCTATTTATACACTGAAAAAGGTGGCAAATATATAAATCTGGTGGTCACTTATGAAGCTGAAATGATTTAATTGCTTGCTGCCCATAACTGCACTGTGTCCATCAATTTTACAAAAAGGCTATTGAGCAATCAAATCTACTATGCCAGCAGCTCAAAAGCAGTACTACCAGTGTCGTAGTTTTTTCTACTGGTACAGTCAGCTTTGCTCTCACACCAGTGAGAAACCAGTTTCTCTCACACCAGTGGAGAAACTTCCACTTATCATGGAAGTTTCAATTTGAGTGAATTTATTTTGTTTTTCCACCATGTAACTTGGGGAGGAGAATCTAACAGTAGGCACACAGATATAATGCAAAGAAGATCAGGTAATTACCTCAGAGAAGTAGTTGTCTAGGAAGGCCATGTTCACCCCTCCTTCTCGATACTCTTTTATTGTTCCTCCAACTGATCCTTTTGCTTCCCCTGTTCCAGAAATTCCTCCAGCTGTTCCGTAACCAGTACCAGTGCCATAGCCAACCCCTGTAGTTTCTTCAACACCAGAAGCTACTACTCCTCCTCCTCCATATGTGTTTGTATATATGTCTGAAAACAGAAAAAGAAAAGTTATCTTTCCTGTGCTCTGCGAAAATTTACACAGAATTTGCCAGTTGTTTTTACAAATAGTACAATGACGCTACTGAGTTTCTAAAGGTATTTTAGACTAATTTCAGTCACAGATCCATGCGCAGGTGCCAAACATTGAAACTGCAATAAAAGTTAAGCGCATATGAGCGGACATCCAAGACCTTGATTTTATTCCTGAGGCTAGGCAGCATGTGCATATGTGCTTTAGAAAATCAATGGTTTACTTGTGTAATTGACTGGAGGGATTCCTCTGTCTGGTGTACATATATGCTGTCATGGGATTTGCATTATAAAATCAGATAATGCTTATGGATATTTATGCAAATACATAAATGTGTATGTATGATCACATCAGGGTTAAAATTGTTTTGCCTTAAACTCTTTTCTAAAAGAAATAGCTTTGTAACTCCTTTCACATTTTCTAGTCATTAGATTGTTAAGGGGGATTTGGGAGAACAACAATGGATCATAATAACCACCAGTGTTCATAATGCAGAATGAAAATGACTTTTACAATAAATTATAAAGTCATACTTACAGGATTTTATCTTCTCCAGATTTTTTCATATATGGTAACAAGGAATAAGTGGTCTTAAATATCAGCATGTAATATAATGAACCAATTGCATACAGTAGTCTTGACTATGATAACATTAAGAAACATAGGCTAAATTATATTGTTCTTTTTCATTTAATCTTGTTAGTCTCAGTTTATAGAATTTGAACCAGGGGCTTTCACCATAATGGTACTAAGAGTGGAAATCAAGTAAATCACATGTGTAAGTCTTAAACTTTGCAATTGTCATGGCAGCAGAACTTCCCTGAGAAGGAAGACTCTTAATTCACATTTATGCCCCAAAATGTTCTCTTTTGATTTTACCTTAAGGATGAAAACATTTTTGAATAATCAATAGTCATCAGAGAAGTTGTCTTGCAGAGTGACATTTCTTCCTGTCAGAAGCTAGTGAAAATAGATCTGTGCCAGCATCCTTCCTTCCTGTTGTGGAGTAAGGAATGGGGAAAAAGAGAAAGTGGCACTGCACAGCTTGACTTATTCTCTATGGCCATCAAATTCCTGGAGGAACCTTACCTCAGAAGCATAAATTTATTGTGCTATGTACCAGCTTTCTGTCTAGGCTAGTGCACAAATGGTCAGTAATTAACTGGCTACTTGACAGGTCTTGCTTCCCTTTTGGGAAGCACAGCCTGGAAACTGGGAAGAACTGAACCTTTCACCACTGAGTTATGAAAGAAAATTTCCTTATTCTGTCCTCAAGATTGATTTCTACTAAAACTGGTGTCTTGAAAAGACCCCCCATTCACTAGCTGGCGTGATAAAGAAAAATTGCCTGAGATTTGAAAGCCTTGGCAGATATTTCAAAATAAATGTAGTTTGCAGAAATGAATCTGCTGAAAGGCTCAAACCTCAGATCCTTTATTCATACTGGAAGTCGTACTGGCATCAGCTTGACTATCTGCAGATGTAAGATTGGAAGGGTTGTGTTGCAGCTGTGAAACCAAAGTGCTCCTTGAATCGAAGACATGAAGTTCTGAAAGATAGCTTTATGACAGCTCACATAGAAAATTTTAGGATCTGCTTACCAGAGGGTTCACCAAAATCACCTCCTGCAGCTGTTGTTGGGGCAAGAATGTGTGAGACATCCTGGAAAACAACATTTTGACTCCTTGAATGATGAGTTTGAAATTCCCATATGAAGACCAAGACTTTGTGAATCATGTTAAAGAATTAGCAGTCTAAACTGTTAATGATAGCTATTAATTACCATCCCCATTACAAAAATAATTACTCCATTCAAGTTTTTTTCATTGTCAATGTAAAAGGTGATCAGTGAGGATGGTTTAGTATTACCTTGTCCTACTTCGCACAGTAGGAAAAAGCTTGCTAGTTATTGTGTTTCAGTTGAGGGAATAGTAACACCAAACTGTTGGGCCAAGCTAACTGAACACAACTATAAACACACAAACTCCATCTGCAAATGTTGATTAAGAATGACCTTTCATATCTGTGTGGTGTTTGTTGGCAATGCCAGGCTTCTTTTAGAAGATGACACAGTGCTACAATCACTTTCATGCTTCTAGTCAAATGCAGTCTTTTGTGTAAATGAGAGTTACTATGGGTTTTAGAATCATGGGATGTACTGACCCTGTCTTCAGGCTGTGCACCTTCTATTCCCCATGGATGAATTGCTCCTTCTGTGCATTCAGGTACAGGTTCAAATCCAGTTCCAACTCCACCTGCAGCGCCAGGTCCGCAGCCACAACAGTCGCTCATTGACATCAAAATTGGAATCACTTAACAGGAAAGAAACAGGAAACGGGGATTTAGGACATCTCTTCCTCACAGGAATAGCTGCTTTTCCCAGAGGGCAGGTGCTCAAGAACTTTTGAAAATATGTCTTTTCAAATGTTTGAAACCAAGCAGCCTGCAAGTCTGGCTTTCAGAATCATTAGCTGCTTTTGGAAATGTATGTATTTGGAAATTCAGAATAATTTGTACCTTTAGTTACAGCAGAGCAAAGTGGCGGTGGAGTAGGGCTGTTACTCCAAATTTATGCCTATACACCTGGGAACAGACTTTGATCTATCTCAGCTGAATGAATATAAGTTGCATACATATGAAAACTAAACAAACAGAACCAGTCTTGCTACATATAGCATTCTTGATATATAAGCATACATTTGTCTCTTCAGATATTGTAATTGAAAAGAAATACACATTAGTAATAATAGACATATGAGAATCAGTGGAGAGATATCCATCTGGCTACAGTGATCTTTGGCTAAGGCTCCAGTTGCATTTTTCACATCACATATACATAATGCTTGATTTGAAAAAAACAAGAGAGGCAAACCCCAAACCCCAGTTTTAACAAATTATTACATGGAGTGAATCAGATTTCCCAGTGTGCTGTGTTACGCTTAGTTGTTTCAAGAATTGTTGGAAATTGCTGAATGCTTTAAACGCCAACATTGAAAACATTGCTCATTTTAGAAAGGCATTGCAATATTAATTCTGGGTGTCTTTAGGTCCTTAAAGTAGATGGCTAAGTTAGTAACCTCGTATGACTGCAGAGGGAGTGGAGAGAGACAGTTGCCTACACCAGACTAAGCAGAGCATCTAAAACTCTCAGTTTAACATCAAAGTGAACTGAAGAGAAAAGGGGAAAGGGCTATACAGTGTATAAAGTGTTACCTCACACTGCACGACTAAGGACATATTTACTCCAGACTACCAACTAGGAGAGGAGATTTCAAAGGCAGAAAGATTGTCCTGTAACATTAACCACCTGGGAACTACAAACAAAACAGCCTTTTGTGACTTCAGAATTTTGTGTTTGTTGATTCCTACTATCAAAGATCAAAACCCAAAACAAACTCCCCTCCTCAAAAAATCAGGGGAAAAATCCGTTTCCTCTGGTTTTGTAGTCAGCATTTCTGCATTGGGAAGTTTTAGATGTTGATTGCTTGATGCCCAGGCCATGAGAGAAAGACAGTCATATCTGGTTGTGGTGGTCTGAGAAGTAATTGCTTGTATAAAGTCTAACTTGAGTCATTCTTATCCTTGAAACTCATATTTCTTCAAAAATACTAGGACATGTGAATGAATGATCAGTTTTGATCCTGTTATCACAAATGCTACTTGTTTTTAATAGATTTAATGTTTGGCAGCAATAGCCAAAATGTTCAAAATTTAAGATGATTACATTTATTGTTCTACTACTGAAATCTGGCTTTTAGTTCAAAGGAAGCTTGTTCTTTACATCTTTTCATACCTGACTTGGTGCTGATACTAGTCCATTTCTTTTAGTAACGTAACGGAGGTATGAATTGCAAAGTGTGTTGTAAGTGACAACTGACAACAGTCTGAGTCTTCTACTAAACATTTTTACCCTGTCTGATGGTTTGAGAACTGGATAACACCTTAGGAAAAAAACCCTAAGTCTTAGGAAGGAAATAGTTATTTCTGAATGAAATATGTATATAAATGTGTAGAATATAAAATATATAGAAATTCTTATAATTTAGAAGACTATTTTTTCTCTGTCAAATGGCCCATGGGAGCCAACAGGTTAACAACCAACCAGAAAACTCACATTATTTCAGAAGAATTTAAAAAAAAATGGTTTAGAAAATTAATAAAATTGTTTTCTGAATTTTATACTTACGAACAAATATTAATCCACCAAGAAACATCAAGCCAATGGCAGCACCGCTAAGTGTGGTAGAAGATAATTGTCTGCCATAATATCCATCTCCATTGTAAGTATCATCAGTGGCTGCGGTAAATCCTCCCTCACTGTATCCACCAGTGTAAAAGTCTGTGTAGTCGTCAGTTCCTTCTCCTCCAGGTCCAGAGTGACCATTACCACCATCTTGTCCTGTTCCTCCTCCTCCACCACCACCACCACCTCCACTGCTGCCACCACCACCACCTCCACTGCTGCCACCACCGCCACCTCCACTGCTGCCACCACCGCCACCTCCACTGCTGCTACCAGTGCTACGACCACCGATGATAATTATTTTTGTGGCCCCACTGGTGCAGTAATTACGACTATCACACTGACAAGCTTGCACAGGAATTATATGTGGTTTAGGGCAGCGTCGGCCTTGGTTATCTCTTACGCTGATATAGATCCTATAAATGTAAAAGTCAATGTTCTGACTCACTAGTTCTGCAGAGGAAGCTTTGGGAAAAAAAAAGAGAAAAAAATTTAGATTAAGGTATTCACCATAAATACTGTACAAATCTATAATTTTTGTGAGTAATGTTCATAAAACAGAATGATGACTAAGTGTTCCCATTCTAAGATCTTCAGTTACTTATGCATCTACAGTACTTAATCAAAGCTGAAACTTATGATATTCATCTACGCTAATTTTTTCTTTTGGAAAACCTGAGCCAGATCACTCTAGTCAACACTTTTTAACCTAAGAAATATAAAAAGGGCAAATGGACTTTTTTGTATCTACTGCTGCTTTTCCTGATTTTTATTCACACAATGGTGAACATACAAATTGCAAGTTTTATAGATTTTTTTTTCTCTCACAAGGAATTTACATGTGTTTTTCAAAAGCTTTTTCAGTAGTTTTAAAATATTTAAAGTTACACATTTACATCTGTTTAGAACAAATGGGAGACACAAGAGTAGTTGTAATTTTGATATTTACCATTTAGTATAGTCTTCTATGCATAAAGTTATGCAAATTCTGCCATTTAGTAATGTAGGAGATTTGATTAATTCATTAGTTTGTTATGTCCTTTTGGAGGAAGCTGGAAAAGCTCCACTGGGCACTGACTAAAATGGTTTTCTTAGAAATACAAGTAAGTACGAATTGTACAATAAATTGCAAAAGCTGTAATCTTTATTTGCCATTTTCATATGCCTCATAAAAGTAAAGCTCTGCCAACTAATAAATTTATACTCTAATAAATAAATGTGAGAGTTTTGTCATATGCTTAGAATTTTATCTAATATAGAAATAAAAAGGTATCAAATGATCTCATTAGGTTTAGACCAAGAGTGCTTATCATAGCTACACTCAAGTAAAGTACAGTTTTGCTGCTCTATTTTTATCAGTATATTTTTAGTTTCCTTTAAAAGATAACTAGATAAAACACATGTAATGATTCTGATTCTAGTTCTAATATGATTTTTATATTTTTATATATATATGCAAATCCAGAGCAACTTCCTGAATTCATATGACCATAAAATCATGTTTAAGTGAGATTGGAATAGATTCTAATAACTGTTTTGTTTGTTCTTAAAAGGTTATCCTAATCTGTTATCTTAGAGAAGAGCTTATTACTATGGCTTATTCTGTAACAAAATGTAGGTTAATTTACCATTTATTGATCTGATAATCCACGTAGTTTGAGGTTCACCATGTATGCTGAATGTAAAGGGGAGAGCATATGATTCACCTTCTGTATGCTTTGCTGTGATAATCACTGATGGGGAATGCATACATACTTTCCTTAATTCAGTGTTAATAGTTGGGCAATTGTTATTGATGTCTTGTATTGAAAGCACAATGGTGCCAGTAGCAGTGTATCGAGGAAGCCCTGTAAAAAGAAGGTATTTGTGATCAGGAGGGAATATTGATACTATAAATAATGCAGTTCAGGTGGGAAAACTGTAAACAGGAAAAAACATTGAGAGAAATCTGGAACAAAGAGAGTTTTGTTTCAGAAAACTTAATCTCTTTTCTTACCTCTGGTGATAGCCAGTACCTCTGCGCTGTACTGCCCGTTGATTACATAGATTGATTCCCGGTCAATAACTTTGTTCAGTGTGATTTCACCAGTGTTTTGATTGATTCTGAACCAGGCAGCTGGATCACGTCCTATACTATATCTGTATTTGGTGAAGTAAAAATACTCAGCATTATGTTATGAATGTATGTATTACATATTCGTTTTGCAAACAATATTTGTCATTTTGGAATTTTTTTTTTAGGCTGTGCTAGGTCCTATTGCATTTCACCCTGTTGCAGCAAAATTCCTGTAGACTTCAAAAGATGTAGTCCAGAAAAATAATTAGGAATAAAGTAAATGCATAGAAGTCCATTACATTTTGAAAGTGGTATCATAGCCTAAAAGTAAAATCTTTCTGGACTCTATAAATCTTTACTAGAACCCTTGTTGATATCAGTAGTTAAATCCACAGCTCTTCCTATAACATTCTACAGTTGTATTTGCTAACATATTTCTCTGGTTTATGAAAACTTTTCAAACCTTTGTAAATTGGATGTATTTATTTCTACATACATTAAAAAGCAAATGAAGGTCCCATTAATTATAATTCATTTCAGCAGAAATAAATGTGAAATTCTTTTTTTTCTTTTTTTACTATAGAATGAGCTGGTAGTGACCTCTTCTATTCTGATTGTATAATATTGCCCATTATTGGGGTTTTCTGCTTGCTTTTTTAGAGATGCTAAAAAATTCCCTATCTGTAGCAAACATTTCAAGAAAAATATTCTTAGGTTGGGTGAGAAAAAAAAAACCTGTTCTGATTTATTTAAGTTACAGCCTGTTAGAAAAATGATATTTTCTTTGTCTTGTGCTCAAGGCTAAGGAAAGTAGGTCAGGAAACAAAAGCAATCATAGCATAAAAATGGGCTATTCTATTATTCTATTGCTAATCTATTAACATTTTAAAAATTGTTTTTTAAAGCACCCTTTAAAATTCCTATTCCTCATCCCATTGAAATCTGAATTAAAATAATTATTCAATCCAGGGACTTAAGCAGAGCAGAGCTTACACAACATTTGATGCAATAGCTCCAGTGTCCTCATCGATGGCTTTGTATGTTCCCACAACATAATTCACTGCTGTACTTTCTGATACAGACACCACAAGTGAAGGTGGATGAAATCTTGGTGGTTCAACCAAATTTTTTACTTCTATTGTGAGGGGTGTTCCAGACATTCGGAAGTCATGCGCAACAGAGTGGTGGAAGGCAGCTACGTTCCTGACACCAATAACCAGCGAGTGAGTTGGGACATGCTCATAATTCAGTTCCTAAAAGATAAACCACAGAGAACTAGATAATAAATAAAAGTTCCTTTAATTTTATTTAAATATTTTCTATTTTAAATGGTTTACTGACAGTGTTTTTACTGCTCGTTCAATTTTGTTAGCAATTAATGAAAACTATTTTAAGGTTATTATTTCAACAGCTGAATCACAATATTTATCCATACCTTAACTACTTTAAGGATTCCTTGATTTGTAGCTCGATCTGTAACAATTTCAAACAAGTTATCTTCATTACCGGATATAAAGAAAAACTCTGCAAACCAATTGTCTGTAAACTCTTCGTCAGCATCCAGAGCTTGTATTCGTAGCAGTTCTGAACTGAGTGAATTTTCTGAAATACTTGCTGAAAACTGGAATGACAGATAGATACCTATTAGCAAACACTAAAATATATAATGTGAGGAAAACACAGCTGACTGCAGAGATTCTTTTGAAAGATGTGCTGCTCACAGTCCATGCCAATTTAATAAAAATCATGTGTTCTGGGTGAATTATGATTCTGGTTGCAGATCTGAAGAGCTGTATCACCTCAGGTGTTTGCAGAGGCAGCTTAGAGGAGATGGATTTGTGCTTTCTATATGAAAAGATCATACAAAGGTTAGGTTAATCTACGTAATCTGGCCGTATTGCACAGGTCTGGACACCTGAATGACTGGATTTCTCTGAATACAGAGAAGTCAGTGTCAGGATTGACTTCTCTGAATACAAAAATAATCTATGTGTGTGTTATATCAGAATTGGTGCGCAAGTGATGGATTGGATTTTGAGCACACTTCAAGGAAACAACCCTGTTAATCCAGTGGAGCATTCATATGTGAAAGCGCTCTACGGGTTAGTAAGGGTTCTGTTATCAACTGGTTTTTTGAACAGGGTTTTAAAACAGTGATGTTGCTTTTGGTATTAAAAACTTACAGAGCTTTGAGCAAGAGTTGGGAAGTTGTCGTTGACATCAATAACTTTAATGTTACAGCTACAAAGGGATGATATTCCATCTGCAGCTCCATCCCGGTCTGATGCCTTCACAACAAGCGTGTAGCTACTATGTTGCTGTCACAGAAAGAGAAATGAGTGTGTTAGAAGGACCACCTGCACATCTTAAACGTTATAAATACTCATGTCTTGCTACTGTTTCCTAATGCAGGCATTTACCTTAGACATTTTGTTGTAACATATAGAAAAAATGCATTTCTCCTTTAATTTTTGTAAAAGCCACAACCTTTCTTTGCCCCCACCACCCCCCGCATAACACATATATACCACAACATCACGTTATTTAACTTTGGAAAGGGAAAAGTTACCTCTCTGTCAAGGTAATTTGCAATATGGAGTTCTCCAGTATATTTATTCATAATAAACATGGGTGGACCTGAAGGTTCCTGACTCTCTATCTTGAAGGCAATTTTAGAATTCAAGTGATTAGGTTCATCTGCATCTGATGCAATTATTTTCATCACCAGTGTGTCTACAAATAAAAAAATAATAATTAGAAAAACAAATCAGAAAATCTGTTTTGTTCCTGCAAACAACTCATCAAGACAATGCTAAATCTTGGTGTATAAAAATGCTTGAATGCTATCTATTCATTGACATTTACGAAGAAAAACAAAGTTTGATTTTGTAGTACTAATTCTGACTGAATGTTAATGACTTTAAAATACATTAAAAATTAAGGTCAGATGGAGTAATGCAGATTTTCACTGAACTTCTTTAAGTCACCATAGGGACTATGTAAAAACAGTAAGTACTGAGCTTGTAGATATTCAGGTAAGAATTCTCCACAGTTTTAAATGAGAATTTCTAGAAAATAGAAAATGAATGTTAGGCACCATTGCCTCAGTGCTATTTGCATGTCTAGTGTTGATTGCTGTACTTTCGGTAAAAAGAACCATTTTAGTGGTTTAAGTAAGGGTTTATTTAGTAATATTCTACTGCAACTGCAATACTCAGGCTACAAATACAAATATTTGAAATAGAAAAAATGGGAAAAAACTTATTTTATATACCCTCAAAGGAAATAAGTGTAGGTGTAATGTTAATTTTTTTTAATGAGAAGGAATGAATGAACTGATTTATTTTAAATTCTCACATCTGAAAGAATTTGCATAATG
>VYZW01008992.1:39011-99823 GCA_013401315.1 Balaeniceps rex | reverse complement strand
TTCTCTTTTCTCACCAAATGTGGTTAACAGCTGTAGTTATCAGTTTTCCACTTTCCTTATAATTTCCCAGTAGTGTTCAATAGTGGGTTTTTTTTTGTCTGACATGTTTTATCTGGTGGGTTTTCTGTCAGTTATACTTGGTGACAGTCTTTCTCTATGGTAGCTTTACCTCATGGGACTTTCCTCACTTCAAATTTATTGCATTGTTCTGTCAAGGCTGGAAGATGGGCACAGACTTTTTTCCACTTACTTCATGTTAAAACCACCTCTTACATGCAACAGATTAATGAGCAGCAGCTTCACCCTCCTTCCTCTCTCTTCCCCTTTTTCCCCATTTACCTATATGCCACCATCTGTCATTTACAAAGCAATGTCTGCAATGATCTGATCTTGCCCAGAACATTCCCTGAGACTTCACCACATAATGGCTGCCCTTATCTGCTTCTGAATGAGAGAATTTAGACTGTGGATTTGCCCATTTGGTGTGCATATACCTTGAAATGTATTGGACTATTCATGGAGTAAGGATTTTTTTTCTTGTTTCTTTGAGCAAGCTATTGATATAAATGGTTAAGAAAAGTAGTCTGCAGGAAAATCATTACAATATGTTCATGTTGTGCGAAAAGCATCAATACATCTTTTAATATGAGTTTATGTCTTGGTGACTATTTAAATCTTCAGCTGCAGAATAGGGTTCAAATTCATGTGCAGCCATTACTCATCTCAGAGAAGGGACAATATCAGACTCCATTTAAACTGTGGGGTTTTTTCACCCCAGTGGGAGCTCAGGCCTGTCCTTTTTTAATCCCCCTTGGAGCTTGGGGAAACACAGGAGAGTAGAAGGGGCAGATTACACCCTCACCAGAGAACCTGAGTGATGAAGTCCACCAGAAATAGCACTCTTAATAGATCTCTTATCAGTTGATCCCACCAGCAGAGCACAGCCTCCTTTGGTGAGTACAGTGAAATCCTCTCNAGGACATGAATATTCATAAAACACTTGATTTCAGCCTATAGGGACTTCTGTTTTCAAGCAGTGAAGAATATACATTTTACACTGGAGTTTCATCCTTTGTTTTTGAGCACCAGTAATGGGAATGTCAGGAATTTGTTCATCAGTAATGCTGGGGATTGTAAATTTAGGCCCCATATTTCCACACTCGTGCTAACTAAGGAAAACCCCATTCTCCTATGTGTTGCTAATGGAAGATCTTGAAAGAAGATCTTTGAGAGAAGATAGTTTTGAATCCAGAGTCCTTAGTACAGTTTGTGATATTATTTGAAAAGGCTGATCCGATGAACTTGATGTCTGTGTGTGGTATGTCTCTCTCAGTTACTGCCGCATTATAGGAAGGAGGGCAGGCAGGCACCAGACAAAGTTGTCTAGTTCATCAGCTAAACCTCAACAGTTCTGGAGTTACATCTATCCAACTTGATCCAGGGATGGAGGTTCTGCTACCTCCCCAACTAATGCTTTCCGGTTCTCCACTATCACCAGCAGTTAGAAGGCTCCCCCTGCCCCAGTTGTCTATTTCTAATATCTCTCTGCAATATACCCCCTTTTTTTCTAGTGCTATTTCCAGCAGAGAAGTGCTGTCTCCTAGCAGCTAACCCCCGCATACTTCTAGGTAGTGAACAAATTTCCCTTCTAAACTAGTATCTGAGTACAGTACTTTCCATAGATTCAGTGATTAACGATAATTAAAGCAATAGGAGCCACTGGAATATGTGAGATGCATCCTGAGGACCTTGGGGTAGGCAAGCTTATCAGAATCATGTCAAGATTTGCCGTCCTGTTAGTCTCTGAGAGACACTGAAAAAATGGAAACTCCGCAGAGAAGCCAGAGGCTCGTTGCACAAGCAGTTTCTGGTTTGGGTTGGGAGAGGTGCAGGTGGGAAACACGTTTATGGTGACTGTCATTTGGACAGTGGCCTGTCTGAAAGCTTGTCTTTTATTGTAATGATACAGAGCCTGAACCTTGTGTCCAAAATGACGCCTTAGAGTCACACTGGAGTTACTCTGTATTTATTCTGATGTAACTGGGAACAGAATTAGGCCCATAGGATGTATATGGTTCTTTGCACCTTCAAAGCAATTTACAAACAAGAATTAACTAATCATTAATTGACTGCCAAGCAATCTTATACGCAATTATGGAATCCTCCCTCCTCCACCTACTCAAATCTAAATGACTGAACACGCCTTTAACATCTTCCCAGCATTATTCATATTGGATCTGCTTCTCTGTCTTTGAAGTCAACAGCGGTATTGTTATTGGCCTGGATGGGAGGAGTGCTGAGAACTCACACATATTATATTAGTCATCAGGGTGCCATGGTAGCTTTGGTTGTGTCAGCATTTTGGGACTTTTATGTCCTTCTTACTCAGCCAAAGCTCTGACTAGTAAAGGGTTGAAATAACAAACCCTTCCCTTTAAAAAATGATAAACCAGTGCATATGAAATAGTGAGAAACAGAGTTGAAACATAAGATAAAACCTCATATTTTAAAAAGAAGCCATTTGATCACTTTTAAATTGAAACATGAATGTGTTTTTGTCTATAATTTTCATTTTCATAGGTCAGTAATGAATGTGCTTCTTCCAATTTAAAGGGGAAGTTTTTCAGGATGATTTTTCTGGCATTTTGTTTTCTAATTCTGCAGAAGTCAGGTGTTTCCATTGCTTCCTGTGTTAGCAACTGATATCAATATTTTGTATCGCACCCAGGGTAGAGAATCCATTGCTATTTCAGCAGAAGTATGACAATGCTTGTGTCAGTCAGAAGAATATATTCCGAAGTTTTATTTATGTTAAAATATGCTTCTTCAAAGAACTGACCACTTGGGGAAAGTTTCCACTAAGGTTGTTTCTTTTCTGCTGAGTCATACAGATATAATGAATTTCCATACAGAAACTGAGCTTAACCATTAGAAAAATGAACAGAAAAATAATTTCAATACAGGGTGTATGCCATTATCATTCAAATTTGAGTTTTTCAAATTAGTCATGCTAAGTCTCCTCAATAAATCTCCTCAATAAAACCTGAATTCTAATATGGCTTAGAGTGCTCTAGCTGCAAATGCATCTTTGCTTAGGGGCCATTTTTACTTAGGAATGTAAAACTGCAGACTTAAGAACCTAATCTTACGTGATAATTCCTGCATGTGGAATTGCTTTAGTTTCTATTTCTACAACAAAATTCTTTGGTAGAAGAGCCTGCAGGTTCCTGGCTACTTTTCGTATGCATATGCAAGGAGAGGATTTGGCCCCTTAGTATTTTTATTTGCAACCAACTTATGAGTTGGAGGTGTAACCATAGCCTAACAACTGGAAAAAAAAAAAAAGCAGCATAGATAACACATGGGAAAATGTAGCCAGACAAAAGTGCATATAAGAGATGTGGTGAATTTACAATTATTAGCTGTCACATGATAGCTGGCAGGAGAAGAGTCATACCTGATCAAACAGGTTATTTCCATAAAACGTGTCTGTGCAAGTGTCACAAACAGAACTCCCTTACTCATGAGAATAACGCCTTTGAAGTCACATGAGCAAGGGTTGCAGAATCAGTCCCACCAATGGTGAAATGCATATAGAAAGTTATTAGTTTCAGGGCTGGTAAGTTTTCTTTTTTTGAAAGTGCAGTAGTGTACTAAAATATGTATAACTCCACAGCAATTTTATTTGATACAACTTGCTAGTGATATATTAACCAGATACACCATTCAGAGAGGTGCTTTTCATGAAAGGATTAATCAAGCTGAAAACCAAGACTGTTTCTGAGAATACACTAGAATTGGATACATAATTTATAATTTATTTAATCTCTACAGTTTGTCCGTCAGCTTTCTATAAGGTGCTGAAAGATGCTGTTAAGCTGTACAGACACCACGAACACTGCTGTGCAGAAGAACGCATAATAAGAACAACTGTTTCTTCTGGGTAGTAAAAGTTCAAATATTTGATAGTCATCAAAACATAGTGGCAGTTTTCACAATTGCTCCTTTTTCCTGACCCAACACATATCCTGCATCAGTCACACTTGTAACAATAATATACTGAAAGAACGAGAATGGCTCCAGAGTTGCCGAGAGAAGATAAAGCAGTAAAATCTCTTTTGAACGGACAGATCTTACATACAGTGCAGTCAACTTTTTTTTGAACTTCGACACATCAGGAGTATGCATCACCAGGTAACTGAGTAAAACAAATAGTCACTAATGCTACATGAAAATTCAGAAGTGTTAGTGTGAAGTGTAACATGCCAATCTCAGAGACCTCTGCGCTGCATTAAACAAGCAGAAACTCATCTGAACCATAACTTGCTTTTGCCAAGTTCTGTTGTTGTTTGCTTGGCAGCTGCCCTGTGTTGGTTAGATCTACCTTGCTGACTGCAGAGCTGTCACCTAAAATTGGTGGATTATCTTTTCAAAATAAGTCTTAGGATTTCATATTCTATAAGAACAAACACTTTTTCCCTGGCTGTAAGATTTCTAGAAGGGTCAGTAATGAGAAATTAACAAACATTTATGCCTACAAATACATTGTGTAAAATGTAAAATTGCGTGAAAGCCACAGAAGGACATAACTATAATAGAAATTCTACTCTTTTCAATCTTCAGGGCCTTAAACCTCTGCCTAATTTCAGAAGAGCAGCCCAGATGAGTAAAAATAGTCCATGCAAAAATCAGATTGCAGGAGTAGAAGGGCCTCCATAATTCTTTTAAGTCCTTTCTGGGTAATTTCTGTGCCTTGATGAACACATTGTACAACTATGCCCCTTGACCATAACCACAGCTTTCCTTTTACGGTGAGAAAAAATAAACCCAAAGAGCGACACTTTCATCATGCATTCCCTTGCTCAGCACATGGCGGCTCAGACACTAATGTGCTACAAGACAGGAATTCTTTGTAATGTGAAATAATAGGCCAAGTCTTGATTTTTACTCGGCTAAGGTCTTCACTAAATTTCATGTTTTTCTCTTGAATATAGCCGTAGGATTTGGTCAGCTCTGAAGAGCTCTTGCTAATCAGTTTAGAAAAAGAGATTTGCTCTTCATATTCCCTCAACTGATAAAAAAAAATAAAGACATAGAACCAAATGATATCCGGTCAAGTTATTAGGATTTTTATAATAATACTTTTATTAATAACAATGACTCCTTAAAGAGTAGCCACAGACAACATTCCCCTGAAAAGTCGTGCATTAAACATAGAAAGTCACATATTGAACATCAACAGACTGCAGAAAGTCAAAATCAAAAGAAACATTTGTCAGCATTTAATGAAAACTAAATTATTTGTATAGAATCTTCAGAAGTGCAGTTTAAAATAAGCACAGCTTTGTATTTTATGCTAAATTTAACAAGATTTTTTCAGGGGTAATGGTCTGCTGAGGAAGACTCCACTGGCATAATCACAGAGTTTACAAATACTGTTTTAAAATCTGACTTACCAATGAAAGGAACAGAAAAGCAGCTGTTCGGTGAGGGAGCCAATCCATGGCATCTGCCTTCTCGGATACAAGTCCAACTGAGTTATGGTTACAAGCCTGTTCCTTTTCCCCTCCCCCCCCCCAACTCTGGTGTCTATTTAAAAAGACACTCGGTAGATGTCCTTATACTCAGCTCTTCAAGGTGTCTCTGTCTCCCTCTGAGGGAAGCACTGAAGATGCTGTATAACAGAGTGTCTTTCCCCACCCCAAAATCCTGGGCTGGTCTCACCTTAAATGCTTGACAACATCATTATTGCTTGCAGGTAAAAGCTAAGAGACACACCTTAATTCTTATTGCACTGAAACCCTTTGTTGGATACGAAAGGGTACATTTTAAAAACAGAAGGCAAGCCTTGCTGGGAAGATACCGAGTGATTTATAAATTACTCACAACATAAGGAATCATTAAAATGGTAACTTATCATTGCTTTGAATGCAATTACCAGTTTTTTCCTTGCACCAAGTATAATAGAAAAGTTTAACGAATATTGCTGTAAAGAATATGGGCTTTAAGAAATGATTGGTTTGAATTAAAATATAAGTCCATTTGTTTACTTCCAGGCACAAAGAAGTTGCATGCACATTGTTCACAGAAGTGCAGCGCTCAGAGCAGAATGGCTTGTCTTTAAAGAGGTAACATATTAATTTTGGGGAAAAAATAGTGTTTTATTCATTAGGCCACAAGAATATCTGAAGCAGAGGAAGAAGACTTTCTGCTTTCACCAACCGCAAAGCCTTCTCATGCCATACCTTTCCCTTCCTATGGGTTGTGCTCTCACTGACACGGTGGAGAGGGAGACGTACCCATGCTCAGTGCCAGAGAAACTGGAGAGCTGCTCAAAACAACAGCAAAGGGAGGATGTGCTGCACAGCTCACTTCTGGCCTCATTTTGGATGGCAAGAGCACAAATATGTGAGGGATGGAGAAATCAAAGAGGATTCCCCACTTTGCTCAGCAATAGGTCCCTCCGTTCTGCAGCAGAGGCATTGTAAGTCCCTCCTTGCATCCTTGGGACACCTGAACCACCCCGTAATGGGCAAGAAAAAGATAAGAGTGAGCTTCTGCTCTGCACTGAACCTGGGAGGAGGGTGCATGCTTCGTCCCTGAAAGTGCAATACCACTGGTGTGCTCCTGAGCCTGCCAAGCCCACCATGGTGCTGGGCTTCTCCCAGGACTCAAGCTGGGAAAAGAGGGCTCAGCACCTCTGGGGTTACTCAGCACCTTCCAGCACAAGGCCCCATGCTCCTGCTGGGTAAGCAGCTTGGCAGCGTGCCGTGCCTACACGTCTCTTAGCATGGGTGCTTTGCTGCCTTGCATCTGGCTGAGGCTGCCGAAGCCAGTGGTGCACGTCCCTGCTGTCACTCAGCTGTTGGTACTGAGCTCAACATGCCCAGCAGTGAGCCAGTGAGGCAAACTGGGACATCCAGATTTTTCCTTTTCTGGGAAATTTTCAACAATCTGAAATTTGCTTTTGGATTAAGTAAAAATAAAAGGTTATTTGTTGTGCATATAAAATATGAATATTCTTTTATGAACCAAAGTATCTTATTTCAGAACTTTTGCTTAATCAAATATTCCAAAACATGCCAATTTAAAAACTTTTTTCCTTCTAGATTTTTCAAATGTTTGGTTTGGAGGTTTATTTTTTTATTTTGCAGAATTTTTAACATTATTTGTGTATGTTTTTTAATGTTTCATACCATACTGATATCATCATTATTGCAGTTACACATAAAATATCCATATTACTAATGCAATACTCAGTGGCTGAAGTGGGCCAGTATTCTGGCATTTCAGAGCTAGTACAATACTTTCTATGTAGGGGAAATACATAGAATAAGGGTAAGCGTGGCTTCAGAATGAGTAGTTCTCCAACTTGTCTACAGACCTTCAGGGTCAGTAGACTATTTTTGGAGTATCCTTGAAGGAAGATTAATAAAACTTACTTTATTTAGATTATCGAGAAATCACTGTGTGTGAAAGCTGTATAGCAGCCTTGATAAGAAACCAACAAAGGCTGAAAGTGTGTATCACTCAAAACTGCTCCTGGCAGTTCTGAATTTCCATTTTGACCACTGGACAGAAGAAGCTATTTCTTGCAAATGTAAAATATGCATGTTCTTTTACAGACCAAAATATCTCAATTTTGTTGTGTCAAAATTTTTATTATAACAGAAGATAATTTGATCTACAAAAGAAGATAAAATGCCTCAAACAAGAATAATAGTCCCAGCAAAAGTGAAAACAAACACCCTAGCTGTATCAATATGTGCCATACCTCATTATGAAGAAGAGTGCACATGGACTCGTCAGGAAAGATAAGTAAGAACAATTGTTCAATGGGAAAACTTGTCACATAATTTCAAATAGGATTTCAACACAAATGTTCAAACTTTCAAAAATGTAATTTGCACATTAATAGTTTTAAAAAAAAGCTTAGTCTAAACAAAAATGACCAAGAAAAGTAAAGTAGTTGGATATAGCTTGAAGAAGAAATCCTAAACCACTGACCATCACCCTTTGGGAATACTGGAGATTAACTCAGAATTAAGACAGAATTAGTGGCATCCACCTAACAGTCATTTTGTGCTCTTGGAGCTTTTCTCTCCTTTATATTTTTTATGAAGACTTTCGTGTTTTTTCTCTTACCCCTGTTAGCACCTTACAGAACAGCAGAGGAAAGGGCCTTGGATCATTGCATAAACAGAGCTGTATAATTCAAGATATAATTGGCATATAATGCAGTTAATTAAAATTTCACTTTTCTTTTAATGGAAAGATCTTTCAAACATATTTTGGTGTCTTTTCAGCCAGTCACCTACTGATATTGCAAAGTCAGCCAAGAGTCCAGACTTCCCTTTGCGCGAGGTAACTAACATGTTTGAGTGTTTCAGAAAGCACCCTTTTCCTATTGCAGTGGTCTCATTACTTTTAAAACACTGTTCTTGAGTAATTTTTTATAATGGGATGTAAGCTTTTAAGCCTCCAAGACCGCATCATCAGCCCAAGCCCGCAGCTGATTTCAAACCTGCTTCATCCCTCTGATGCAGCCTATTTTCACACAGATAGATAGATATATATATACACACACACATTTAAGTCAACTTTCTGAACATCTCACATGAAAAAGTTTCATCCTGCACCTCTCCTGGCACAGTCCCCAATATGACTTACACCTGCCCCTGTTGTTGGGCTTTTGCCCAGGTCAGCAAGGAGCAAGTCCCCCAGTCGAGGGTCAGTTGCTGTCCTCACTGGGTCAGTGCTCACTCAGTGCCTTTCTGAATTTCAGAATAAATAGATCTGCTCCACACTCAGAAAAGCTGCTTTACTTCCTGCCTGTATTATTTTCATACTCAAAGACATTGGAGAGAGAGTCTTTTTTAATATTTCCCATGGTGCACAATATGCAGGAGCAAAAAAGAGCTTCACGGGACCTAGAAAAAAAAGACCAGGAAATAACAAAGAATGACATGATAAAGTAGTAATAAATACCTTCATTACAGAAAAGCTAGGGATATTTGTGTGTTCTGATAAAATTTTGGTACTCATCATATTTTGATATTCTGAGAACAATTTAGGTAATGTGTTAGGGTAGTCCTTCTGTAAAGTGGCTGGGTCCATTGGACACAAAGGTTGACTTTTCTCAGAATCTGTAAGATGTCCAGTGAGAGGGAGACATGCAGAAAAGTTATTGGTGTAAGATACAGTAGTTACAGTAATACAATGCTGCTCTGTGCATTTAATTTCAACAGAAACTATCTTAATGTTTAGATGGCTAAGTACAATTTTTGTGTCTCATCTAGATGGCAAAACATAATAAAATTTTTCACTTGATAAAATTTCTGGCAATACTCTGTGATTGTTAATTGCATCTCTAAATCAGTGCTCTTCATTGAACAAAACTGACCAACACATTATCTGTCATTCGCAAAATGCATAAAAATGAAATCAATATGATCTGAAGTTACCCATAAGCTTGTTCTTGCTACAGATGGGTTGAAGAATCAGTATCACCCTACAGTGTGATATGACTACAAAAGGAAAGGCTATGTGATTTCTTTGACTTGTTTGTGTCACAGCTGAAGGAGGAGGTAGTCGCTGATGATAAAGAGATAACTGAGTTGCGGATAAGAAATTCCTACCAGCATAAATCTATCTCCAACACTTGCTTCAGCATGGAGGCTGTTGAAGAGCTTTGCTCAAGGAATGCTAATCCTTGAGAGCTAAACCAGCTCCCAAGGCCCCTTCCCTTCAGGATGAGTGATGAGGTTTCCAAGTGGGAATGCTAAAGGACTCAGGGAAATGGGGTGTCAGACTGGGTATCTTAATCAGATGTATGTTGCAGGTATTTTCATAGATGGCTAACATTAATGTTCCTGTAGTCTAAAGCTCACAACCTTCACTCAAGAGTTGTACTATAGGGGAAAACACATGAAAGAAACTAAATGTGCCTTTAAAAGTAAGCATAATACAGTCTGGGGTGATAAACCAAGAACTAACTTATTCATAAATTCATCATGATTTTATTAGGCTGTCACAGAGCAGGCTAATGTGGATGTCTTAATTGAATTTTTAAATTAAAAGGTTTATCACTTTTAATGTATTCCCTTCAGTTCTTCAGTTTCATATCGATCACATCTTGTAAAGTTTTTCTTTTTTAGTAATATTTATTTTTCAGTTTAACTTTTTTATTTGCTTTGCTTTGCTTCAGTCTTTTTTTTTTAGGTGGAGTTTCATTCTGATTTTTTGTTTGTTTTTTCTAGAAGTTTATGTCAAATATTTTTGCAGTTTTTCTGTCTTAACTAAGCATGCATGTTTATACAATTTTATATTACCCACAACTGTAAAGAACATGCATATACTCAATTGTGTGAGAGGCCGCATATAATTTTCAGATTTCCTAAATGGCTTAAACGCTGTATTTTTTAAAGATGCTAAACATCCAGAGCAGATTATGGCAGGGAGGAAGAGCTGAGGGTGCCAAGCCAGGGGCAGAGGATGGGTAGGGCAGCCCCTTTGGGCAGTAGCAAGGGCTTGGATCTACGTGAGATAACCATGAACACACCCCCTAATACTGCAGTCTCAGACTTAGCCTTGAGTGCAAGTCTCCTGTGTGGGAAGTGAAAAATCCCAACAACTTAAATAATTAGACTTTTCTGCTCTAGCCTTTCCTTCTTGATTAAAGGAAGCATGTTTCCCCAGCAGTTACCTGGAGGATCTAAGTTAATCTAAGTTAATACCAACCTCCATTCTGAAAAAAGAAGCCAGCCTAAGACTTTCCTAAACTATCTGTTTTCTGGCAAGCACCCAGAATGTAGGTTTAAATTATTTTATCAATGTTATATTCAGACCTACATGGAAGGCTAAAAAAGAGAGTTTCTGTAATAGCAAGAGAAGGCAAATGGGAAATGCCATTAGCTCTATCAAAGCAGTGTATGATGGAGTCGGCACCATTCAACCTATTTTAATATGATGAACCCAAGGCACAGCAAGATGAAGTGACTTGTCTGAAATACCTCAGCAAAGCAGGGACAGGACTCTGAATCACCTGCTGCACTTTAAGATATCTTACAAGTGACATATGGCAATGCACTCACCTCTGATATATCTTATTTTACATTTATGGAGCTGGAGCTCCTGGGAATTACTTGACAGGTAAGGCACACAGACACACTTTGCAATGCTTATGATATACAGGCCTATGTTTTGTCATACACTTTATGTTTTGATATGTTTTGGGAATCTCACTTGAATATCAGCAGGATCACTGTTGTTGCTGATAAAACTTTTATGAAGTATGGGCTTCACTTGTCAAGATTATCAAGATTGATAAGCATCCATTTCATAGGCTAGAATCATAGAATCATAGAATCATAGAATCATAGAATCATAGAATGCTTTGGGTCGGAAGGGACCTTTAGAGGTCATCTAGTCCAACCCCCCTGCAGTGAGCAGGGACATCATCAACTAGATCAGGTTGCTCAGAGCCCCGTCCAAGCAAAAAGTTCTGAACTTGTGAGTTCTGACCACACAGCCGCTTGCTTACTCCACCCCCCACGGTGGGATGGGGGAGAGAATTGGAAGGGTAAAAATGAGAAAACTCATGGGTTGAGGTAAAGACAGTTTAATAGGTAAAGCAAAAGCCACGCACACAAGCAAAGCAAAATAAGGAATTCATTCACTGCTTCCCATTGGCAGGCAGGTGTTCAGCCATCTCCAGGAAAGCAGGGCTCCATCACGCGTAATGGTTCCTTGGGAAGACAAATGCCATCACTCCAAACATCCCCCCCTTCCTTCTTCTTCCCCCAGCTTTATACGCTGAGCACGATGTCATATGGTATGGAATATCCCTTTGGTCAGTTGGGGTCAGCCTTCCCAGCTGTGTCCCCTCCCAGCTTCTTGTGCACCCCCAGCCTGCTCGCTGGTGGGGTGGTGTGAGAAGCAGAAAAGGCCTTGACCCTGTGTAAGCACTGCTCAGCAGTAACGAAAACATCCATGTATTATCAACGCTGTTTCCAGCACAAATCCAAAACATAGACCTATACTAGCTACTATGAAGAAAATTAACTCTACCCCAGCCAAAACGAGCACCGAATGCAAAATAAATGGTTTATATTACTGGGTTTTTTAATATTCACAATGGTTAAAACATAATTTGCAACATATAATTAACTTCCTTCTTGTTAATCTAATACATTGTCTTAACCATTTTATCTGAAGACTGGTCAATTTATAAATCTATCTCAGCTGATAAGTTGCCTGACTTGCTTTGGGCATGGGTAAAGTTGATGTACTTTCCTGTGCTGTGTCAACGTCTTGTCAGCAGTTTGGAACTTCTGGACATAATCCACTGCAAGTTTCTATTCTGATGTAGGGTTGGAGACAAAGAACTAAACTCACAATACAGATGCATAGATTCAGGAGTAAAGGGGACACTGTTATTTGTTTGACTTCAGAAGCACTGGAGAGCAATCAGTCTCTCACCTTAAAATGCATGAAGAAGTAAAAAACAGATTTGTAAAAAAAATATGTGAAGAAAAAAAGGGTATGCTTCTGGAATTATTTCATAAAACATCTTACTTCATTGAAAGCTATTGGAAAGTTGGTGTTTGCAGTACCTGTGACATACATATGGGCAGCTAGGTAAATAATGAAAGATTATCAGAATTAAAGAGACTGTAATCTTAGTTTCATCAGAAGCCACGAAATGTGCATTTTATTAAAGGGAAATGCCGTATTTGGTATTATATTGAGCATCAAAATCAAACTGACGTCACATCATAACTCATATAATTGAACCTGTGTGTTGCAGTAGTGCACAGAGATAGCCCAGAAGCTGCCCTTGGCATCTGGCCCCATTGTGTTTGTTGCTAAATAACTCATACTGACATGGTCTCCCTTCTGAGGAGCTCGCAGTGCAGAAAAGGGATTCACAGTTTTAAAAAAGAGTTTTCGGTCTCAAGTCAATATTTTAAACCAGTCAGAACTCCACTTCTCCACTTGTAATGCTACTTTCCTTTCTGTCCTCTGAATTGAGGATGCACTTTAAATTATTTTTATAGGTCAGTATGATACTACAGTTTCTGAATAAATTATATATTCACTATATGGATACTGTAAACCAAGTCTATAATTATTCAGGTGATATTATGTCCCATGTAACCATGTATGTATATGTTGTATATAAAGAAGCAGAGCAGAGAAAGAATGTCATCTCAGGAACATCATCCCTCTACTTCCCTCAGAGAGCGTGTAGTACTTTCCAAAGGCTTTTGTCTTACCTTTGTAATAAAATATCTACACACATTTGGTTCCAGACATCTTGCAGCCATTATAGCTTATTAGACCAAAAAAATCTACTATTTATATTAAATTGCAAATATTTTAACATTATTATCTCTTCAATTATTTATTTCAGTTTTTTGAATCATCAGTGTTATGTGAAAGATAATTAGTGGTATCTGATTACATTTCTGGAATTTAAATAATGCCAAAGGCTTATATGATATCCACAGAAGCCAAAAAAAAAAAAAAGAAAAAAAGAGGGGAGTGCATGCGAGGGAAGTTACAGCTAGGTTTTGGGAATAGTAGGGTGGCTAAATCAATATGGATAATTAAAACTCAGTCCTAATGCTTGAAATGTGTTCTATATTTTACTGTTTAGATCAGGCTTTTCAGTGGCTAAAGAGTAAAACACTAATATTCATTTGGAAAATTTGCTTTTACTGTGTATTTTGTTTAACTGAAAATGCATTAGAAATCTCATGAGCTATCCTGCTTACAGATAAAGAAGGGAACCTCTGTGCTGGGACAAAGAACAATTATAATCCTAGATTTAAGGGAGAAAAAAGCCAGAAAAGAAAGAAGCTCTAGGAGCTATAGGAGCAATCTGGAGCTACCTGGGACCAATTCTGTGACAAGTGGTGGCTCAACTTCAAGCAATATTTCTAAAAGCTCTCACCAAGTAACAGGCTTGTAAAGTCACGTCCAAGCATCTAAGTGGCATGTCTTTCAAACATGTCAAGCATCATCAGATTACTGCTGCTAAAATCAGGCCTGCTAATTAGAAAACTGAGTTGGGTAACAGCATCACAGCATCACTTCAAAAGAAGATGATTTTAAGAGTCTAACTTCAGCAGCCACTAAAAAAAAAACCAACCAGAAAATCTTGGCTTGGCAATCTAAAGCATGAACCCCTACGCATACATGATTTAAAGGTGAATTTGCTTTAGATGGTCCAAAGTTAGGTATCACTTTCAACAGGTTTGACTTCAGATAAGCAAGTGGAAGAGCAGAAGCATGTCTGGGCATAAAGGACTGTTATAAGACTATGTCTGGAGCCCTTCTTCACTCTTCCAGTGTGCCTCCCTCGACTGACTTGCTAACCTTCTGCACATGGTAAGGAGATTTTTTTCTGGGCTTTAGGAATAATTTCACTGACTTTCAGTGGTGTTAAAATATGGGGTACTTGGTTCAATTTTGTAGTTTGTTCTCTCAACTAAAAAGAAAAATCTATACTGACATTTGACATTTCTACAATGTGGATGTTAGTAAGGCCCAAAGACATGTGCATTTGGCCTTTTGATATCAGTTGCAGTTAAAAATTCCCATATTACCTAAAAATAAGCTATTTTCTGAATGGCGGTGCTACCTCATGCATGCTGTACAAGCTTTGTCTTCACAGGTGGAGGGCATGCAAGGACACATACCACTTAAGAACTGGAGAAGTAAACAGCAAAGATAAGGTCTGTGTATAAGCTTGGAAAGCTGAACATTCATGACAGGATAATTTGGATTTTTTAGATAAATATTCATATATATATATTTATATATATATATTTCAAGTCCATGATCAGCCCCAAATGAGCCAGGAATGTATGTGTAAACTCACACAAGCAACCTCATCATCTCTATTTAAATATATCCATGGAGTCAAAACCCTGAGCAATGTTATATTGTTATCCAGTCTTACTGCTTTCAGTACCCAAAGGCAAGTAAATCCCTGAAGCACAGTGCTCTCATTCTAGTTTTACTTTCAATTTTTTTCCACTCTTGCCAAGAGAATGTGATTGAAAGTCACATTCCCATCTTGGCTCAAACAAAGTCCTGGTTATCTGGATAACTGTGTTATCTCAGACACCCTGCACAAGTTCTGCACCTGGATCCTTCCCTCCTGAAAGCTGATGAGCAGGATGGGCAGATGAGAGGGTGCTGAAGGCAAGAACTGGTGAAGACGATGGGTCTGAGGAGGGCTGTGTGTTGAGTGGCACTAGAGCCACGTACCTACAATGGCACTGGCATGCTTTGCCTAACTCTGGATGGCAGCTTAGAGGAGACATCTTAAGGTTTTTCACCTGTGGGTTTTAAAAGGCAGGGCATTTTCCCATCCTAATCTTCGTTGGCTGGCATCAGACATATCTCAGAATGGACTGCTTGTCAATCTTAGCACTTCATACATACGCACTCTCTTGTTTCTGGTTTTAATTAGCAATGAAATACCTGATTAGGCTAGCTGGTATGGTGCCCTGTCCCACCTCTATTTCTAGCATCATTTGACAATATCTCTTCCTCCCAGCCTATGTACAGCTCTGGCCCTCTGTTTCCACATGCAATTCATGTGGGATACAGACAGGCCTGCTGTCCCTCCAGCTCTCACTGCAGTGGAGCTAGAGGAGAGGTAGCAGGAGTTTTGCTGGGCAGATGCTCCTCACAATGCCTTCACAAGTGGTGGCAGTGGAGCTAATCCCTTAACTGTCCCTTCTTCCTGGGAAGAAAGGAAGGATGGATGAGAGAAAGGAAACCAGTGCCTTTCCTTCTAGCCCTTAGAGCCTGTACTCTAATTAATGACGTATGCTTGAAGGTGATTACAGAAATCCCAACAAAGGCTTTAGATAGCCATGACCAGGTATTTGTATACGCTGCTGCAGGGCATGGTCAGCGGTTTTCATCTGCTGCCTTTGCTGAGGCTCAGGGAGCATTTATGGTTCCATAGCACTAACAAAACAGCTGTCATGACACTACTGGGAGTGTGATCGCTTTTTCTCAACTGACTATATAGAGCAGGTATGCGAGCCACAAGCAAAGCATGCCGTTTCTTGTCTAATCTGACTGCTCAGGCATTGATTGCTGTGTGAATTGCATGACTAATAGCACAAAGACATTCTGAATCCAGCCTTGTTCAAGTATGAACTGGGTCCCTGAAGAAGTAGCCATTTGCTTGGATGTTTTTGCTGTCTTAGTCATCACTACATTGATAATGACTTCAGGTGCTGCCCTGCCCTGCCAAATTATTTGGGTGCATGGATACCCATGTCTTTTTGTCAGAGCAGATCTTTGTGGCATAGCCTGCATCTGAGTGTTGAGGCAATGAGATAATGGAAGTTGTGTGGTTCAGCAGTCATCGTTAAAATATCACCATTGGCAACAGTAACTAGTAAAGTCAAAACCATCTCTCTACTACAGTGATTTATTAAAAATTAGTAATTGGACATGGAAATCACAGAGTAAAATTAAGGTTATTTTCTTTTTCCTTCAAAGAGGGAGAACCATGGTATCTCAATACTCTGTGAGCAATAGAAAATACTGAATTCCTAAGTAGTGACCCCTGTTCTTTCCATTTCAAAAACTAGCTTTTGTGAAATGATCACAAATTTCCATACCACCCACAAAAAATATTTTAAGATGTCAGATTTTTTATTTATTTTCTTGGGGAAAAAACCAATGCCCAGGCTTGAGCCTGAAATATGTATTTTAGTGTTTTTCATAATGCAATTCGTCTGTCTTACATTTTATTTACATAACATATTACACATCATCTTCTTTAATGCAATGGCATTGTTATTTTCTGGTTTTATATGAGCACTAGTAAGGTAGGTATCTGAACTGTTTTTATGTTTCAGACAAAGCCTATAAAACACTATATCTGTCCGAGGATCCTTGCATATTCTATGCTTGTATAGAGTATTTGTGAGAAGATGTCTTAATAAAAATATTAAGTGGAGATAATGACATAAGAATGTATCACATCATTAGCTGTAGACATCAGACCAAAGTTCCCTCTAGCCTAACAGCTTGCGGTTGAGAGTGGCCAACAGCAGTTGTTTAGTGTAATAGCCAAGTTCAGAAAGGAACTCACAGAAAAGGGTCATTGGTGGTTAGGAACTTCATGAGCTGGAAATTGCATCCATACGGCTATGCCTAACAGTATTTGATGCACCTTTCTTCCATTAATTTGTTTTAACACTTTTATACCACCAAAACATCCTCTGGCAATGAGTTCCTCAGATTTAGTTATGTGCAATGTGAAAAAGTTCTTCCTTCTGTTGTTTTAAACATGAGGACTGATTATTTCACTGAGTGCACTCTGTTATGAGAAGCAGCAAGTAGTCGTTCCTTAGTCACCTTCTCCAGGTCATTTACTGGCATCCTACTGGATGATGGGGACTTACATAACAAAATAAAGTGCATACCTTCTAAGAATGACTACTAAACTTCTCTTCTAATCAAGAGTCAGCCTTCCCTGTAAATAACAGTCATTATGCACCATTAAGGATGAACATGGTGCATTGCTGGAAATAAAGATCAGCTTGTTTTATCTCTCCAGTTGTTCTGGATTCTGTCTTTCATCTCTGGGAAGTGACTGACCCAGAGCTTATTGAATTCATGAGAAAGGGTGTCTTTGAGTTCATTGAACTTTGGAACAGGTCCGATGAGGGGAAATCTGCTTCTGTAGGTGAAAAGGGATTCCTAATTTATATAATCAAGAAGAGCAAAAAGTGCCTCTACAGGAGGCTTGAATACAGATCCATGAAGTCAGAGTCCTAAATCATGTGAATCATGCTTTTAATTTATTCTCCTGGCACAGGTGCATTTGAACACTGTACCAGAAGACCTGAAACAGCCACCCTTACTAGGCCTTGCAAATGCTCTGCTGAGGAACAGATGGTGGAGATTTCTCACATCCATAAATCCAAGAAATAAATCCCCACAGGGCCAAAAGTAGATCACCAGAGGCTGAGCAGCATTTAGTAAGTTGCGTGTCTGCTATTGGCACGATGCAGCCTGTTCCCCATAGCCTATCATGCCTGCTCTGTGGACCGGCTTTCCTTTATATCCCTCCAAAGCCTAGATTCATATCACCTGCCTAATGTAGACATCACAAATACATATGTAGTCAATAGAGTGTCACCTGCTCAAGACAACTCAAAGATGAGCCTCCATAGATGGCTCTTTCTGACTATTTAGAAAGTTGAAGTGACTGTGCTTCTAACATTATGCTTCTTACTCTGGTGCCTTTGTTGGGTGGGCACTTAGTCAGACAGGTGGGATTTATCCTTGCCTGAGTTTCAAATTGTGCATGAATTGAACATGTGGCTGACCCTTGCACTGGTCACTTAATGACGGACAAGCTCACTGTGCGTTGCTCCATTGTTCCTGTGTCAGCTTCTGTTGCAATTTGACCCATGGACATCTCAGACAAGTTGCCGAAGAACATCTAGACTGGGTTGGGTACCTATTACAAGTCTAATTAGAAGGAAGCAATTACTGGGATTACATGTATGACTGAGATTCTGTGCAAGCAAATATCCACTTTGGCATTTATTGAAGCTTCTCTTTTAAAATACTTCTTGCAAAAATGTTTGTCTATTAATTTCCATTAATTGTGTATGCAATGCAGAGGTTTGTTATAAAGTTCTGCATTTTATCAAGGTCCTTCTCACAAAATCAACCTGGTTTTTGTTTCTTCTTGAATCTCAAGAGACTAATTTTCTAGTTTGGTCACCGTAACATGGAGGAAAGGCATTGCCCCTCTGCAAAGTTTTGGTTCCTGTTGCTCCCCAGTTTAATTAAAGCATCTTTTACTACACCTCTTAAAACTCCTTGCTCTCTGTTGTCTACTCTCAGTTTTCCCAGACCGCCCGCCACAGCAGCAGCTCCCAATGCGCACAGTGATGACAGGGCTGCCTCTGAGCATGGACGGAATGGGACTGCAAAACCTGATGCCAGCTACTCACTCTCCCTGTGTATGTTATCTATAGGACACATTAAATTTTTTAAGTCATACTTTAAGGCACTTGAACAATCATTCTAGGTGTACTAGAAAATCTAGAGAAAGATGTATTATCCGTGTTGACTATTTTCTTTTTTTGCTATTTTCCCCCTTCTGGTGGTTTATGTGGGAAAATTGCCTCTAGAAAACCCTTTTAAACCAGCAGATATATATTTTTCTAATTTTGTTTGCATGGCATTTTGGCTAAAATGGTTCAGACCTGAGCCATACAAATCTAAAAGTGACTATTTTTCATTAGAGCCTGCTACACACCCCTAGTGGCAGTACGTACTTGCAAGGACTGGTGCTGAGCCCTGTGGGATCTCAGGGGCTGTCTCAGGGAAGGCAGATCTTGTCACTGTGGTAGGTCCTTCCCTGGCACATGCAGTGGGGGATCTTCACCCTCCAGACCTTTACAGCCCTCCCCTGCCCCAGCTTCCTCGGCTGGTGTCCTCTCTGAGGAGAGCTCCCTTGCCGCTATGGAAGATACACAAGTTATTCCAGGTGCTATTTCTGATCATTTGGTATATCTAATGCATGCATGAAATATGACAGTGGACTTGAACACACATTCACAAATCAATGAATATAATGGGAATGTATAAACACCTTGCATCTGCCAAAAGATGGTGAAATACCTGTGTAACTTCAGACAATATTAAATTGTCTGCCATTTGGCTGAATTTGCAGTCATCCCCTCCTCAAATCCCCTCTGCATACATTCCTCAGCTAGGGATGTACCAAACTTTGACCTTGAGAGAAAGCTGCATCTTGTAGCAAATTTAAAAAAAAAACACTTGCCACTGACACACAGATTGCCATCTTTGAGTTTCTAAGATACTTTTAAACCATTTGGGTTTCTTCATACACAAAGGGTGAGAAAGTGAAGCCAACAAGAGAAAAGCAGGTATTAATAACAAGGATAAGTCTTCAAATACTGGATTTCACACTAGTGTTTTGTTCTGAAAAAAGTAAATCATTACTGGCAGCTTATGCCTTTATGACTGTGATGAATAAAGGATGTCAGAAGAAGCAAAGATTAAATGCTAAATGTCTTAGTCATTGTTAGACATAAAACTGATGCCTCAACAACAACAGAACAAAAGAGTTGTCATGATATTAGCAAGTTATCCACTTGGTTTCTCAAGAGTATGACAGTGCATATGTAATTAGACGGGGAATGAGGGTGGTGAAAATGGAGAGGTGTGGCTTTGTAGTGCACTGAGAACAGGCACACACCTAAGAAAACAGCCAGTCACTCGGGAAACTGCTAAACAGTTTCTGTACCCCACATCCAAGGTGATAAACCAAACTCTGGTGAGGCAGAATGCTTTGTCCACTGATTCAGCTGTGTACCTGAGAAGTGCAGGTCTGCGAAACTAGCTTTAGAAAGGTGCGTGAACCCTAAGCGTGCTTCAGCAAAGCACTGGCTTTGGGTCGAATGGGAGAGCACAGCTCCGGGAAGCAATGCACAGGATGATGCATGTTGTGCAAGGATATACCACTCTGCTAACTATATATATATATATATATATACACACACACACACACACGCACATATATATATTCTTTTTTGCCCTCTCACCTTGGGACTATGATCTGACAGTAACTGTGTCTATCTTTATTATTAATGTCAAGCCTCTTAGGGAAAGAGAATTTGGTTTTAGTCATGTTTATAAAAATTACAGTGTGATATAAATGTTTTATATTAGTAGTAATGGTATTAATAATGGTAATAACTATGGGAAAACAAGAAAACTTTTGTGTGGTACACAACAGAATCTTTCTTGAAAAGAGATACTTGTTTTTTCCCCTCTAAGCAATTGCTCAGATATTTCAAACTTGAAAGGAACAGCAGACAAAACTAGAAATGTAAAGAATCTATAAGAAATAAAAAAAGAAAAAACTATTAAAGTAAAGGAATGCTGAATATTTTGGATAATGGTACTAGGTGCCTATGATAAGCTTATAGGAGAGCTTTGTATATTATGAATGCTATTGGTTCTCTCTGTGTAAAATACATGATCTTCTAAAATAACCTAATAGTCTTTTTCTTAACAGTTGTCCAAAAAGCTAAAGAAGGGTAATAAATCAACCTCACTCTACTGGTACAACTGGATTGAGGAAACTGCTGAGAAAGACAGTGACACAGCTGGTAGTTTGGTATGGAAATTGCTAAGAAAGCAAAAAGCAGGCTATCATTCTCTTCAGTGAACGTAGCTCTTTCAGCTTACACCAATTCCATAGATTAGGGGCGGAAACAGTTTTTCTAAGAATCCTGTTAAAATTCAACCATGATTTATAATGAATAAAAAGCCAATCCTTCAAAAAAACCTCTACCAAAACCAGCTCCCACTGTGGACACTGTTTCTGCCCTTCTTTACTGTTGACCACTAGAAATGGATGGAAAATATTATCTGATGTATTTATACCTGTTGGCACAATCTTGGAGTTTCTCATTTTCTGGAAAAAAAAATAACATTTTGAAGTCTGATTTTACCATAGAGTTGAAATGATTTGAGGAAAGGTCATCAAAACTTTCACATCTTTCTAAATCACTTCAGATTTGATTCTTTACCTTAGAAAGGTATACAGTGCAGGTTCAACTAGTTTTTGAATAGGAGGAGGCCATCTGGAAAAGTTTGAGGAATCTGCAAATAAATAATTTGTGGTGGCCGTGGTGAGCTGAGTTTGCACTTGATGTTTTTTCCTGGAAAGGAAAGGTACCACCTTCAAGAAAGGCACTGACATAGCAAGCAAAACAAAAGAGTTGGACCATCAGCACCAATGGAAGAACATTCCTAAATCCTGGTTTTCACCCTCCGTTGCGATTTCCCAGATGCTTTGCCTGGTCCTGCTGCCCCTGCTGGTGCAAATGGTACTCGTATAGAGCAGTATAGATGAATCTTCTCTTTGTGTTTGTCACCGTTGCTTTTCATTAACGTACTGCACCAATTTCCTCTCAAGCACCTTTCCTTTGGGGTGTGGTTTTAAGAACAACAGTGGCGGCTGGCATAATAAACTCCTTCTCCCCTTGGCCTGCTGTGTTAGGTTGCTACACCAGATGAAGCAGTTCATATGTTTTAAGGCTAGAGGGGACCATTACAATAATTCTACTTGTAATGCATTAGAAACAGAGTACATAATTCAGAAATATATCTGGTCTTGACTTAAAGCCTTTGCGTGCTGGAGATTCCATCGCTTCCCCTGGTTATTTGTTTAATATTTATTATACTTCCACCTGAAAAATTAGCACTGCATTTACAGCTTGTGTTTCTCTAGCATACAGATTCCAGATTCTGAGTCTTGCTATGGCTTAGTTTACTGAAGTTAGAGTCCTCTAATATCAAAATCTTCTGCTCATGTATATAATTATGGCACATGAAAATACGTATGGACCTCTCTGCTCCCAGTTGCAAGTGGTGACACCAGCAAGTCACAACTCACTTTTCCTCCTAGAAGAAGACATCAAGAGCTGCAAGACCTTTTCCTCAGTCTCTGTTTACAAAAGCAGACTCTATCTTTTAATCAAGAGCTCCCTCTTTTCCTTCTCTTTGCACCTGAACTATGCAATTAGATTTAAATACATAGGTGGCCTATTACACACTACCAACAGCAGACTTTGAGAGAAGAGAAGCGAGAGAGGTGGGCAACAGCCATTCAAAAACTCCTAGTAACTGGTTGTCATTGTAAGAGTGATTGATGAGCGGATGTTAGACTCTGTATCCAAACGTTCCTGTGCCATTTCCTTTCTACCCACCATAATTCCCCTGCACACTAGGCCACAGTCTGCTTTGCTCTCCCTTCTCCTTTCCTCATCATGCAATCGTTCACTGGAAAAGTGATCCCTCAGAGAGCTTACTTCTCCCAGAAGGAAGTACCCAGAAAGGCAACAAGCATATCTGAGGAGGAGGAAGAGGAGGGTATTTGTCTCCTTCCACACCCTAAACTGGGTCCATCAGTAAGACTGGAAACTCCAGCTGTAGGAGCGTAAGATTTATGGCTAAAGAGGAAAGGAGCTGAGTGATCCCAAACCATTCCCAAAATCTTTGGGGTAAAGGCTTAGTGCAGTTGAGGTTAATAATAAAAAAAACCCTTATTATTTCTGTGAGAAGAGGACATTATGCCCAGTCTATATATGCTTTTCTCGTATGCAGAAGGGAATACACATATTTTAAATACAAATTCTATGTAACTTGCTTTCCAGGACAAAAAAGGAAACAAAGAGGGAAGAATACACTGGAATTCCCCCGGCTAGTCTGGAGGAATCTTTAGCTCATTTAACTTTATGCACTTAACTTGGGTAAATCAAATAGGAGCACAGACTCCCTGAGCAGTCAATGGAGAGGAAATCACCTGTGGAAGATGAATCAGAGCATCCAAGATCTGAATTACTCGCTGGAGACGCTTATCTCCTCCCAGTGACTACAGAGGGAACGCAGGATGATGACATTTAGGAAGTCAGAGCATCAGCTAGAGGACTACAGTGAGTTGGCTTTCCATCCCTCTGAAGAAATCCACTGTATAGATATTTCTCCACTTATAGAAGTTATTCCGCATGGTGTGACTACAGAAACAATGTTTTATGACTTAAGTGAGCTGCATGGCAGGTCCAACTCTAAAATTTGTATTTTGGATATTTAAATTAATTCTTCAGCAGCTTTTGCAGTGGTCTTACAGCATCACATTGCCATTTTGGCTAAATTCAAAGCAAATATATAAATGGATAAACTGCTTTTAACTCCTAAGTAGTTTGCAATACAGGCTGTTTATATACAGTATTAGCTGCAAAGTGGTCACAGAGTCATCTGGACTTTGTGGACACTTAGCACAAAGCTAAAGCTGATTCCTAAAAAGAGAGAAGGATGATTCTGTGGTTAGGGTGTACAGGTAGCTCATTCCCTCTCCCGTCACCCTTCCTCTGCAACACAGGGTCAGGCATCTACTCACATTTTGGCTTCAGTGCTCAAACTATCCATTAAATGGAAAATACTGTCCTTTTCTAGAGTGGTTGTTATAAATCATACTGGAGTCAAGCACCATCAGGGTGCAATCCGTCCAGGTACAAGATCAATTGTTCATCCCTGAAAGTATTTTCAGTGAAGGATCAAAGTTTTGCTTGGTGAACTCAAGCTTTCAAGCAGCTTGTATACCTGCAGAGGCTCTTACTCCTTTGCAGCTTCTTTCATCTTTTACTTCGTCACTTTGTAGCTCTAATTCGTCAAGCAGGACATGTAAACTTCCAGAGATAAATGAATACTGCACATTCCATCAGGCTCATGCTCCACAGTCCTTTCAGTGCCTTAAACATATGATAGTTTCAAAGCTTTGACATCTGGCTGGAAAAGAAGCCTCAAGGCTTACGCTCTGTTTAGATGTGTTACCAGCCCACTTCTGCGTAGCTTGCAAAACAAGCTCCAATGTCTATGCCGCAGCTGAATTTACGAGAAATTCCACAGAGGTATGAGAAGGCAAAAGAAAACCTATCCTATCATTTGCGGATTACAAATTCAGCCAACAAGGAGGCATTCATGCCTCTTAAACTTGGAAATTAACCATACAATCCACAGCAATGGCAGCTGAACCTTTTTTGGCCTAGAAACCATATGTAAGTTGAAATATGCTGATTTTGAGCATGCTTGAAGACATGGGCACAAGAAGGATAAATCACCTCCGAGAGCTGGCATAATTCAAACTACTCTAGCCAGTGTCAGCAGTAGTCATCGAGCCTGAGGGACAGCTCAGCTCCTCAGTGAGGGGATAGGAGTCTGCACAGCAATTTTGCAGCAGTATGCAAGGCAAAGGAAGTTTGAGGGAGCTGTGCCTGCAATTCCTGCATGTCTGGTTGCCACAGCTACATCTCGCATAAGGTTATGCCAGTAGTCTGCAGACACCCTAAAGACATACGGGTGATGGACGGCACTGCATTGCACTGGAGTCCTCTGCTTGGAAGGTTATCTTAGCTAGGGACTGTAGACACCTGCATAACAGACTTCCTCTGGGTTGCATTGTGGTTTAATATGGTAAGAGTTAAAGCAATGTTTCCCTCTCAAGATGCAATCCTGCTTTTCCTCCTCATATGAGGAGTCCCACTGAGCCAGAGGAACAAGCTGGGCTTGTAGGTTACATGTATATCAGCCTTTGAACTAAACTCTACCTTCAGTTACACCTCTGTGTATTGGAGTAACTCTTGCAGTTCACTGAAACTAGCTGGGATGTTTCATTGCTGTTGCGGAGGAAAGACGACAGCTCTAGACCTTTTCACTCATTTTGAAGTTCCAAGAGCAATTTCCTGGTACAACAGCAAAGGGCCAAGTGAAACATACGATTAATACTGTAATCATTTGGTCATCCTTGCTTTCTGAAGCCAAATCTGTTCAGAAAAATAAATATTTCTGATCAGGCTTCTATAATAAGGCATTAATTGATCAGAATTGAGCTACAGCTTTAAGTAATCCTGAAATTCAGAAGTCTTTAAAGCTTACAAAGCACTTATCTGATTTACTGACCTTGTGCAAGCATGCTTTATTTTAAATTAAAAAAAAAAAAGGTAGCATAAGTTTTCTGCAAGAGAGAGGTATGATTTTTCTTCCAATTGGGAGACATAAAATAACAAGGATAAGAAGACAGGCCCATGAAGAAAAGGAGCCTGCTGTTAACACTGTGGTTCTGCTTGTTTTCCCTAAAGCAAAGGATTTTAGTGTCTTTTCTGAAATAAATGTTTGTAAAAAAATATTTCACAGAGAAAGATGCATTAGCAATAATAAGAGCAGAGAAAACCTGCGAAGCGAGAAACAACAGTTTGTGTAGAAACTTAGTTTTAATAAGATCAAGTTTTGCCCTGCCGTGTTTTGAAACTATCTGGAAAAGCCTGTTGCGTTCCACAAAGAACAAACACAGCTAAAATTACTAACGCAATGACTCTACTTAACAAACAACTTAATACCTGCAGACTTTCTAACTGGGTGTGGAGGTGTAATTTGCTCTTTTGGATCTTTCTGCTTGGACAGAAGCCAATGTAAACTCCCAAGCCAAGTCATCCTGATTTAAAAACCACTTTCTGAAGCTCTCAGTCCCCATGAAAACCTGATATCTATTTAATAACTGGAGATTCAGATACAACTGAAACACTTCATCTGGAGACTTTCTCTGAATAAAGGCTGTAAAAACAGAAGCAAAAATGTGCTTCAGAACACACAAATACCTATGCAGTGCACCTTGGTCCTTCTAGGTTAATAAGAGGAAATATTTACAAATTGAAAGTGTCTGTTTATAGGTATTAGATGATCAAGCACAGTCACGTGCATTAAAAAGATTTTTTATGTGAAGGTTGCATTGTACTTCTAATATCTTTGCATATCAGATGTTGTTTATAATTTTAACTGGAGAAAATCTCTGTGATGAATTCCAGCCACTTTCCCATTGTCAGAAAAGTATTGTGAATATTTTTTGGAGGTGCAGCAACCAGATATAATGGTAAAATTTTCTACTTATGACTAAGAGATCATGTATGTTTCTGTTTACCATTTTATAAAACACCCTTGGACATCTTTAACCTGTGAATGCTGGAAAGGCTCCAAGGCTCTCATTGTGCAATTGCATTGACTTTTTTTTCCCCAAATACTGATTCATTTCCACTCATCAAAATATGTGTTATACTTTCTTCTGGTATGTAAAATGGGCAAAACTTTAAATTAATTTAAAAATACAAGGATTTAAATCAATCATTGGAAAAGCTTTTAAGCAGCAGCTAATTAGATGACTTTTTTTATCATTCAGCTAGATCTGAATGGTCTGTAAAGTATTTGTGGCTTATCTGAAAGTATTGCTCTTTAGAGAACAAGGAGTGGAAGGAGGAATAGTGAGCTGGGATTCTTGCCTTCTTTGTGTGACAGTCACCAGAGATGAGTGGATATAGAGGTAGGAGACAGACAAACTGCCACTGCAAGAAGGGTGCACAGGAAGGACTGTGTTCTAGAGATGGACGCTGCCATGTCTGGGCACAGTCCAGTTTATACACCCTGTTACACTCAGGGCTCTTCTAAAAGTGTACATTTATTTCAGCATCAGAAGGAAGTCACAGGCCTCATTTCCACTCAGTTTAACTTTTGCCCTTTGTTGTATATATTTTTTTAAAAATCTCACTGTAATTACTATTTTTTATTCTGATTATTCAGAATGGCAGGTACGTAACACTTGCCATTAGCTGAGGTAATACCACTCAGCCATTCCAGTTTGCTTTGCGTTACACTCTGACATGTTGTCTTCACATCTGTCTACAAGGGTGTCTGGAGTGCAAAGTGGCCCAGGTGAAAGCAAAACCACAGCTATAATACTGACGATAGTGCAACCGCACCAGAGATGAGCTAATTCTGCCTTGGCAGAGCTGGGGCCAGAGGCAATGCAGTGGATCTCTGACAGCTGCATTTTTGCCAGAGAGAACTGATAAAAAAATTTTTGGAGTGAAATTCTAAAGAAGCTGCATCAGGAACTCCCCAACACAAACAACAGGCTGTCAGCACAAGTGTCATTTTGTCTGTGCTAATATTGCAGATGTTATAGGAGCACAGAATATTCAATAGCAACTATCCTGACTTTACTGAGGTTGTTTACATATTTTTACAGAGCTGTTCGTTAAAGTCTTCCTGACTTATCTGTTAGCGCAGGGAATGCTTGCTGTAGGAACTAAAAATAATGAGGGTAAATTGCAATACTAAAATTAAGCAGAAAAAAAGCCTTTTGAAGTATTGCCCTGTGGGACTAGCTTAGACTAGTTTGGTCAGGTTTGGGAAGCGTTAGAAGACGGAGGGTCTGAAAATGCGGAGAATCTCGGTTCTGACATGGGAGAAAAGGCATTTTACCCATCTCAGCACTGACAGATATAAGACTGAGCAAGACAGAGGCAAACCTTCTAAAGGATTTTGATGTGGAAAGAAACATGTGACAAGCAGGTAAGCTAAGTATTATTCAAGCTATTTCAAGATTTTTAAGGCATTTTTTCTCCTAAATGCTTTTTCTAATTAAATAGTATGTGTTTTTATGGAGCTGGCTGGTTGCTGGGTGCCTCTGAGAGAGCAGCATGCCAGGAGAGGTGTAGGGAATCCAGGCCACTCTCACCAGCTGAACGAGACCAAAAGGCAAAACGTTGGTCTGGAGATTTCTGCTCCGGGAACCTGGCAACCGGAGGCCTGCGCTACAGCGGGGGGAGAGTCCTGTTGGACTGGAAAATGTGCTCTGCATACCAGAGAATGGCTAGGAAGAACTAAGGGCTAGTTTGCAACATTTAGGTGTAGCTATTATTAAGGAATGATGCAAATTCTTTCTTCCAGGAGGAAGCACCAGGGAACGTGCCCACATATTGCTTTACCTTCCTGTAGCTATGCCACCCTGCATGGGGTGGTTCGCCTCGCTTACTCAAGTGTGAAAAGCTGGACTTGCCCTCTCTGAAAAGCCTGTTTTTTCCCAAGAGATGGGAATGGAGTAAAGTTTGTGTTCCCCTTGGGGCAGAGTAAGATTCCCTCTGGCTGTCCCAGGGATTTTGCAAGAGCGACCTGTAACTCTTCTCTGCTTTTTCTGATTTAAGTCTAGTTAAATAAAAGGTTTATCCTATAATCTTTAAGCTTAATGGAACTTCCTTCTGCCACCCCCAATTTCAGTATGATCTCAAGTGTTTGCTACCAAAGACAGCTTTAAAAATATTTGTTTATGTAAAAATGGGTGATTCATGTCTCTGTATACATAGGGACAATGGTGGGTGAAACCCTTATCCCCTGCTTTTTATATAACCAGCCAGCCTACACAGACATAGCCAGTAACTACGAAGAATAAAGCAAAAAAAAAAAACAAACTTGTAGGAAAATGGGGACTCCCTACAGTGTTCACTTCACATTATGAAGAGGGCTTTGAAGTGGACAAAGAAGACAATCCATCTATGATGTGAATCCTTTTACAGTGCCTGTGTTATGTAAAGTGACTTTTGTGAAACAAAGAATAAGGCCAAAGATGTTCAAAAGTCACCATTTCTGGTATGTAATGCTTGTAATAATTCATGAAGACCAGTAGCATGAAATGCTAAAAGGCATCTAAGGGAAAGGATGTTCTTTTTAAGTTTTACAGCTCAAGAGAAAAACATGGGAAATACTCGGTGCAAACCCTGAACCAACTGCTAGCGCAGAACTTACTCACAGTTATACATGTTAAAAGGTCATATGTGGCAATACTGTTAAATTAATACTTTACTTATAATTACATGGTCATGTTCTAGGTTTTTGCATGCATTGAAGGCTGTATATCGATTTGCTCATGATGCTGCCACCTTCAGGAATTAAGTTTTACATAAATTTAAAGTAACTGTAGTTGTGAGATGAAATAACTCTAGTGGTAATCTAAGTTTATCTAATTTGTCAGGTATGTAAACCACCTTAGATCCACACTGGATTCCTTGTTCATCTGATAGATCATCTCTAAATTTAGCCTTCATAGTCTAAGGCTAAGAAATTCTAAGGTAATCTAAGGCTGGTTCAGTTAGTGTGCCAAGGGACCGGGTAAGGCTGTGCCATGTTAAGCAGACAGCAAAAATCTATATGAATGTGTGAATTAAAGTATATCAACTCCCCTTTTAAATTACTCCTGCTCTGTGTATATATTCCACCAGATGGATCAAAAGGGTTAGATGTTCAAATGCGCCTTGGAGGCACAGACTGTAGCAAAAAAAAGTGTGGAACTGAAATGAGCAAAAGATATTTTTTCCATCCATTTGAACTATTAGAGATTTTCAAATGAATCCTGTACTGCACTGGAATGTAAAGGGAATCTTCCAAAGTTTTAAATGCCATTCACATCAGAATAGTAACTATGGTAGCCCTGTAGTTGGTAGACTTTGATAGGATGTAAAATATAGTGATTTCAGTCCTTGCTTTGAATAATTAATAACTAAGATTTGTCCCAAGGTCTTTCCTATTCCAAGAAAGTAATCTAATCAGTTGGCTATTTTAAACTATGCCTTGCTCAGGCTTTTCTGTTAGATCTGTTTAACATACGAGTGAATCTTACAAAAACTGTGTTCACAGTATCACAAGGGCCAATATTAATTTATCTAACTTTTTCATGTCGGTGATGTAGATGTCTACATCTGAGCTAGTCACCCAGGTAACCTAGGGTCACCTGGTCACCATCTGTAGTCAGTGGAAGTAGAGTAAATGCAATCAAGGCCCCATAGGGCAAAATTAATCTGACCAAATGTAGGCATCTAGTTTAGGATGAGACATACCCATCAACTAATGGCCAGATCTCTGCTGGCTATAAAAAAGCCTAAGCTCAGATGTTAGTGTCAGTGTGGTAAACATTCGTTTAGTCAGATGAGTCTCACACAATTCCCCACATTAACTAAATTTCAGGGATTGGTTATGATACTTACCTTGGGTGTTCGGGAACAAAGGTTAAATGTTTCCTTTACTAATTTTCTCACATCCTCCTAACCTACTACACCTGGTCCACTTTGTGAAAACAATTAAATACTTTTTGGTCAGAAAGCCTGATTCTATAATTGATCTGATTTTTTTAGGATATAGCTTCAACTTGGGTTTGTAAGCAAGTATCATCCCAATTCTTTCTCTGTCCTTTAAACCATGTTTCAGCTGAAATAAAAAATTGCATGTATACATTTAATTACTTAATTTTCCTACTAATTTGCTCAGAAATTGAAACTTTTCTGCCTAAAACTGAGTCTATGCCATAAGAAAAAGCTTTCAGCTTATGAAAGGTATTTTTTCCTTGTATCAGAAGTAGAATTCATTCTTTCTTACTTTCACTTTTAAAAAATTTCAGGTAATGCGGTATTATGGCATCCATGTATCATAACTTTAAAGTGATCATAAGGGAAAAATATGTAAATATCATGAAAATTATTATTATTCTTTGTAAGCCAGTCCCTGTCTTATGCTGTCCATTTTCCAGATAATGTAGTAAACAGAAAGTTAATTATCTTATAGGAAGAAAAAAAACCCCAACAATTCTGTAATATCCTTGCGTACCCTACAGATTTTATCTGCTTCTAATATCTGATGATCTCAGTTTTATAATTATATATAGGTACCTAAAATAAGACTTTGCTTTGAACTGCTTGAAATGCAATATAAAAGAACTACACACTCCAAATGCAGTATTGATTTGGCTTGCTATAATATTGGAAGGTAACATGCAGATAAATTAATTATGGGACAGAGGGTTTGTGTCTTGCCCAAGGCTATACCACAAACCCAAGAAAGCCCAATTTAACTTCTTGCTCAAGCCAGAGGGATTCTTTCTGGTGACTTCAATAGGAATTGACCTGGATCCAGAAAAGAAAGAGAGAATGCTATCAGGCATCAACTGCTTTGCCTTGATAGGAACCTGAGACAGATATGTTTCTGGAGAGTTACTTTCAACAGCAAGGGAAGAGCCTTGATGGTGTAAATACATGGATGCAGTCTCACCCTCAAATACTTCCCCTTCTGAATCTGAAACAAATGGGTTGCAGTATAAGTTTTCAAATATTGCCCTTTCCTTTATCATTTGACCACAAATTCTGTTGTGGCAGTATTACACCTCAGGTGTAATAGCATTTTTCTTTCTTTTTTTTGTGTGAATTTAAGAAAAAGAGCGTGAATGAAGGTGGAAATGGCAGAGGAATCTGATCAGCTGTAAACCCTGTGGAATGATAACAATTTTCATTTTAGTACCTTCTAACAGGAAGAAACATTTCATAGTTACAGGGCAATGTTTTGCCTTCTCCAAAACCAAGAGATAATTTTGGTTGATTGCACCTTTCTAAGTCACTATATTTTATACAAGAATTCATGGAAAGAGAAATAAATACAAATAAAGACATGGCAATCCAGAAAAACTTCAAAACAAAAAGTTATGTGCGTTTTTATAAATACATTTTTTGTCTGTTAAGAATTTGAAAGTTGTGCTAAAAAGCTTGGGTGTGAGTTAGCACATGGAATATGTCCCTCTGGTTTCACAATTACATGCAATAATAATAATAATTTACTATGGGAAGGGTTAATTTCTAAGTCCAATAGATAGAGATCCCTGCAAGGTATTTTCCAGTATAGTGGATTACCTCAACAACATGATTTCAGCATCCCAATATCATCACCATATGCAATAACTAATGTATCAAAGGTTTGGTGAAATGCCATCTCCAGTCCATCATCTTCAGGATGCAAATATTTCTTCTTTTTTAGTTCTTTACCTCTCCCTTTGCAAGAAAAAGAGTAATCACTTTCTCTAGAAATAAAAACATTAGAATGAAGAATAAAGAATTTTGTCAGAGGAGGTTTCATTTTCTACAGCAATTCAAGTTTAAAGTACAGATAATTGCAGTCATAATTGAAATGTGTGCTTTATTCAAAATGTGGAGTAATATTCATTCTTGCATCCAGTAAACACACAAACAAACAAAACCAAACAGCCAAAAACCCCAGCCATGTTTCTTACATTTTTGTTTTCTGGCCACAATACATTTCTCAGGAAGCTAACAAAATGCATTCAGACTTATATAAATCAGCAAGTATGCCTGGTGAGTTAAAACAATCCAAAATTTACAAAATGCTATCACAGGTAAGTGAAATGGTACTTTAAATTTATGGACCTCAGAAAGCGTGCAGATGAGCTGCAGTTTAACAAGCATCTGATAACAGAGGAATGTGTGGTCTAGTTTTGAGCCTTTAAAAAATTAGTGATGAGTTCACAGAATAACAAATGAACCTATTTTCCAGTAGGGAGAAAATAACTTATTATGAACTGGATAATCTAAATATAGACAGAAATGAGACAAAGATTTAACACTGAAATCAGCCAGTCCAAATATAAGGGCACTTTAAGTAAGTCTTTTTTATATGCATTTCAGATCAGTTTTCAGATATATAAAGGTATGGACTGAGTGTAAGTCTACCAAATAATAAAATGCTTCTTTTTTCTAGACAGAGGAATTTACTGTTATGAGTTTAGGGGTTGAAGCCCAAGGCCCAGGAGTTCCCATTTTTAGTCTCTCCCCTGACATTGATTACTTCTGCAATCGAAGAAGTGTGGCAAGACATGCCACTTCCCAGGATCTCTTTTTCCCTCTGAAAACCAAACGGACCATATGACAGTATTTGAAAAGCCATTGTGAGTAGTCAATGTTTCTGCAATGTTTTAGGCTTCTCCAGAACCAGACTTGCAAGTTATGGCATCCTATAAGTACTACAGAACTTCACTATTTGGCAGTCATGAAGTCCTTGATGGCCTTCACATAGAGCATGTTCAAGGTTCTTTGGAAGTATATGGTTAATTTGGGTGAGTGGGTGGATGACCAAGGCACAAGGGAAGGGAAAGGGACTAGCAATAGGAAGGGCTGTGGTGGATTTGCCTGGTCCTGTCAAGGGGGGCCAGTGGTGCTTTCAGAGAGCTCTAGCTCTCTGGTAACTCCCAGAGGGAGGGATGGGAGAGATGGTCCAGGAGGGTGAAGGTAAGGAAAGAAAGCTAGGTGGGCACACTGCCCATGTTCAGGGGCTGGGAGATGCTCACAAATGGCACAGAAAAGGGTCTTCCTCTGTTTTGTCTCAGACCACCTCACCTCTCTATAGACATCCTCCCACAGATCCTCCCACAGTTTCACTTACCTCGAAACTACCTCCCTCCTCTTCTACTTTTTTCTTCCTGCAGCAGCTTTGAACAAGTTATAGTGCCTCTTCTGGGTCTCCTCTTCTTTGGACTAAGCAATAAAAGTTCTTTCAAACTGTTATCATAGGCCAAGTTTCTCAGGCCTTTGATCAACCTTGCAGCTCTCTTGTAGGCATCTTATAAATGACCCACATAAAATGAAGCCTTATCAGAGATTAGGAGGTCAGAAAGTGGGTTGTATGTCTTACAAACAGTGCCTTTGTTTATATATCAGGGTTATCAGGATAATAATAATTTTGTTATTGCTATTGGTTGTTTTTCTGCAGTTGTTGAAAACCTTGGATCCAATTCAGCTTGTGATCCTCAAAAACTCAGAGCCTATTTTGCATATTTGTTACTTAGTTAGCCATCCTCCATCTCATATTTGTGAAGCTAAGAATTTTAATCCAGAAGCAGAGTATTTTTTACGTAACTCACACAGGTGGAATTACTTCCTCTAAAATTTAAAAACTACATATATTGCTGAATAATGTTAAACCCAAACTTACTGTTGTTGCACTGAATAAGAATTCATTCCCATAGCTACAAGTTTTCTAGTAGTGAATGTGTATTTTGTGTTTGAATATGTTGATGTGCACTGAATGGAGTACTTTTGTATGTGGAAATCATGTCAATAAATCACTACTAGCATTTGTACATCAACATGCATGTTGCAGCTTGGTTTTCATAGCATTCCACTAACGTGGATCAGAGCATTCCTTGCTCTTTTCAGTACCTATTACCCTTGTTTAGGAGTACAACACATCTGCATATCTCTGAAAAAAAGGAAAAGAAAACCTAAACTGGTAAGAAAGATTTTAGTCTTTATAGTTTTCTGAATGTGGAATACATTTGCTGTTTAACATTCATTTACAGAATATTGTTTCATTTGGCTTTTTTCAAAAAGAGAGATAAGTAAGGGTGGGAAAAAACTGGCTGGAGGTAGATTTGGTTTGCTAAATCATTCCTCCTGGATTTCCCTTGTCCTGCGCACAAAGGGCAACTGGGTGTTTCAGATCTGAGTTGGATTTTATATGATCTCTGAGGCAATGGTTATCATGAAAATGATAAACACACCAGGAAAACATAAACAGTGAAAAGGAAAAGCTGTCTTCTTCAGATTTGATGTGGGTTGATATAATGTAAATATGGTAAATTGTGAAGAAATGTATCAGTGAGCTCTGGAGTACTTCAGAGATTGTGCAGAACCTTATGGCACACAGACTTTAAATAGAGAACAAGATACTGCCTGTTGCCTAGCTTTGATTGAATAACACAGCCCAAGAAAACACCAGAAATTTAGTCTTGACAAGTTACTCTCTACTTAATTGGCATGAAATCCAGTGTGTTTCACCATGCATATTAATATTTTTGAAGAATAGTGAGTAGGCTTTTCCCAGTTCACTTTGTTACTATCAATGCTATCAAGAGCTGTTTCAAAAAAATCAACAGTATTATGCAGATGTAAAAAGGTGCAGTTGATTAGGAAACAAGGCCCACTTTGCTTACAGTTGTTCACAGAAGGTGCCATTAAGTAGTTATTCTCTAGTCCATTACTCTCTACTACAGCTTTCCTTGTACAGTCATTTATAAAGTGAGAAGTAGCAATTATATATTCCATATTACAAGTGTTTATAACTGTAATTATTTTCTGCACACTTTCCACAGGGAAAAATGACTACACAAGCTAGAGAGCTAGATTCTGAAGGTCATTTTGACTGAGTAAGGACTGTAGCATTTGAGTGTCAATCAAAATATTCTGGAGGACTGCAAAGCGAGTTAAATTGTTCTGGAGACATCTTCCTTTTTATTCTTCAAAGCATTTCCTGTCTTAAAGACTACTATGGCCAATGACATACGACATGATCATGCTTATAAAGTAGGTGTGAATGACAGCGCTCCTGGTTGGCTAAAAATTGTTCATTATACATTACGCTGACCAACAATACTAAAAGTAAGGACAAAAATAGCTAACATTTCTTATATAAAACACGTTACTGAAATCTTAGATGTAATTAACTTTTCCTAAGAGTAATTTCTTGGATGGAAATAAATTATCTTTGTTGACCATAATTAAATGAAATATTAAATTTATGATACAACACTTCAACATTTTATTATCTCCTAAAGTCAGTCATACCTTGAGAGGCTTCTTCTTTAATCATGTTTGTGCCATCAGCCATTTTTGGCTTCAGTTTGTAGAGAATGTGCTGCCACACATGGAGAAAAATCTTTTGTTTATTAATATGACTGGAACTAAAAAAGAGAGCACCTTGAGCCTCAGAACTGTCCCAGAAGACAGTACTGTACTTAAAGACTGACAAAGAGTAATCAAACAACAGATAAGGACTGAAACAACATTGGGTGGTAACCAGACAAACACTGAAATCAATTATTGACAACGTTTATCTTTTCAATACCTGGAAGGAAGTCATTATTAAACATAAAAGAAAATGACAGATTTCCTGCAGTAAATGCAGGCTCAATTAATTATTTTCAAGTTTTTGTATGAAAAGGTTGACCAATAATCTCTCATACAACAAAAAATTGTTTTGAAATGGTACTATAGATCAAAGAACTATCTACTCTAAATGATCAAATATTAGTATTAACTATACCATAAAACAGTGTATGAAGCAGTGAAAAGTCTATACAAAGGACTGCAATTGTCAGCTTGTTTTTACATTCATTACCTATTTAACAACAGAATGAGAAAAAATTATTTTGTCAGGTGTTTTTATTACCGACAATAAATTTAAGTCACATTCCATTTGCTTTGGAGGAAGAAAAGCACAGAGAATTTGATGGGCTTCCACATTAGCTCTATCGAGAAAAAAACACACTTGCGAATTACACGCACAATCCAAAATGCCGTAAAAAAATTACAGTGTTATAATTTTTGCATTTGTAGAAACACTGAATTGTCATTTGCTGGCTGAAGGGATATGATCATTTTCTTATCTATATTACTCATTATTTCAAAAATAAGTACATGCTTTGCTTATTATTTCTGTGAACTTTTTTTACTGAAGCTGGTGTCATACTGACAAGAGAAGCACCCTGCCACCTTGGTGTGTTTTGCTGAGTGCTCTGTTTTTTCCTAGGTCTCACTCCAGACTATCTAGCCCTCTGCACATTTGACGTAGAGCTGTAGTCCTAGGACTAAGGAACACCTTAGGTCACAGAGCAGCTAATGCACCCTCAGCACTGCTCTGGCACCTCAGGTGGGCTAGGACAAGCCCAGCGTTGCCAGCGGCTGGCCATGGATCCGTGTGCTTCCCTAGCAAAAACGTGGAGATTTAGTCTACCCTGAGGAATGGGGTAGGAGGGGTGTTAGTATATATTCTATCTACATTATCAGTTCTAAATAGCCCAATAAAATGGTATTAACAACAAAGTCCTTTTGTTTGCCTGATTACATAGAAATACTTCCAGAAGAAATGATTCCTGTTCATGAAAAAAACTGCTTAGAAATACTTCTGGAATGAATCATTCTTGCTCGCTAATCAAAGCATTTTTTTTTTTAAATGGGCATGTGATTACCAATGCAGGAAACCTTTTACTTATAATAATATTTGTGATTTTTATATTTATTCACATATGTATTGCATGTATGTTGCACATATGTTGTACATATGCATATAAAATCCACATGTAAAAGACACATTTTCAAACAAATTAAAAAATATTTCTTATTTTAACTAACTTAGGTGAGCAGCGCACTGTATTTACTGTCTGAAGGTCATAACCACATAAGGAAATAAAACATGGCACGATCCTAAAATATTTCACCTGGCAAGACTGAATTGTTTTTAACACCTCGGAGGTGAAACGTGAGCCTCCTGTGAGTGCCAAGAATCCTGCATCTGCCACCATCAGCACAGCCTGGGAATCAGCTCTGCCTGCTTCTTTAAAGAGGTGATCACAGCTTTAAGTGAAAGAGAATATGCAAAGAGGAGCCATGGAGCGTTGCCTAGCTAACCACAGCAAGTTAGGTACAATATCACCTTTCTAAAGTGAATCTTATTTCAGACTCTTATGGACAAACCAGCTAGGACAAAGTAACAACTTAACTTGTTTAACTAGTTCCATTTTATTTAGAGTAAAAGGTAAAGTGTACATTGAAGCCCGAAAGCTTAATCTTCTTTTCCTGTATTTTCTCAGTCCTATTATGCTCTCTAGTTTTTTTTTCCAGTTCTTGAATTACAAGCACCTCATACTAAAATAAATGCTGAGATGTTTTAAAAGGATACCACTGGGGATGCCTGCCCCACCTTTCTGCTCGTGGTCGCCTCCCCACAGCCGGCTCACAGAAGTGGATGCAAACCAGTTCCTCAAGCACGGCAGTCCACAGCCCGGCGTGTTAATGTCAGCCGAAGTGGGTGTTGGTTAATGCACCCGACTGTGAATTACAGCAGCCAAGTGCTGGCCCGATCTTGCTGACTCTGTGAGAAATCTGAGGGGGGAAGAAACTGTTATCTCGTTCCTTATAGATTATAGAGGTTTCTCATCTTTTCCCACTAGGATTTTTTGCTGACGGGCACCATCATTCTCAAACCTGTAACTAAGCAGGAATTGCGTTTTGTCCAGGGTTCACGCTGGAGTCTGTGTCACACTAACACAGAATTTTATAGGCTGGGGTTTAGCAGAACAGGGCAAATGAGGGAGAAAGAACAAAAAATAAACAGTGATTTTTTTGTGCATGCAAGTGAAAAGTTCATGCTGGAGTCACAGCTTATAAAAACCATACTTGAGAAATAAGGAAAGCACACTGCACCCACAGCAAGAACAGAAGACTATAAAAAGTGCTGTGCAGTGTGATTGGAAATAAGGCTAATGAGGAGACTGAGTAGCATGCTGTCTCTGAGCCATATGCTGGACAAATCACTCGGTCCTCCAGTTCTGTTGCCACCCACCCTGTTAGCGAAAGTTTTAGAGTGCTTGAATATATGAATCCCAACCTAAAATGCTAACTGAAGTGGATTTTAGCCCTGTAACAGCTTACCAAAAGCATTTTGCGTGGGTCTTAAAAAGAAACCGCGCACTGAACATGTTAGTTGGTATCTCAGCATGAGAGGCAGCGTGTAGCTAAGCAAAACCACATTCCCCTACTTTTCAGGTCTTAAAAATTTTATTGCCCATTAAATATTTGTTTTCTCAGCCTGAAGTTGAAACCACAGCACTGTAAACATTGGTAACAAATGCTGTTTGAGGTTTTGACTGAAACCTCATTCAGATGCGAGATTCGTCGGAGTTTCTTGGAGAACAGCTGTGACTGAGCATAAAAACAAGGCCAGGTGATGACAGACTGCAAGTATTGTGCTGCTGGAGCTGAAAAGCCATGAGGGCTTCTCCCTTGCGGAGGGAGGTGGGGAAGTGCCCCCCACCCGCGGTGTCCCCCTGGCTCCACTTCTCCCGGGCAAGTCCCACGCCTGGGACTCTGCATGGTAGAACCATCATGGTTGAGCAGAGGGTGCAAGAAGAAGGATTCACAGCTTTTTTTTCAGTTTGAAAATAAGCAAAGTCTTCTATTCAGAGCCTCCTGGCATCCATGGGATCAGAAAAACAGGGGGTTTGGTCCTTAGAAATGTGCTTTTTGGGGTTTTTTTTGAGATAAAAATGGACAAAGCCATTGAATTAATTTAAAAATGATCTATTAAACAAAGGTGAAATTTAATGTGTTAAAGCAGCTTTATTTTTTTTAATCCCTTTTTAGACATTTAGTCCAAACCTAGTATGGAACTCCCTAGAGTTGACATTAGAGAATAATCCATGCTGTGTTTCTGATACAGCTGCAAAAAAGCTTAAGTGAAGAGAAATACATGCATATTCATGAGTTATATCTGGAAATAGGAGTATATGCCACTTTATTTTTGTCTGTAAGGAAAACTATTTGTGTATTTTTATCAGATGCATTATAATATGGTCATTACAAAATGCTCAGAAAGTGCTGCTAAAAGGCTGTTTCTACCTGCATATAAAGCACTTATTTCACTAAAACTCCTGCATAATATAGAAGGGAAGGGCTATTTATTATTCTAAATTAATCTAGTTCATAAACATTTTATTTTTGAAGTAGTTTAATTTAAAAAAAAAGTCAGAATGTGTAAGAAAATGTTGCTCTTTGAATATGTCAGTATTGAAAGCAAAATGAAATTAAAGTGCCCTCATCTTGAATTTCTCTTTGGGTGTGCAAGTTAGCCTGACTTCTTCAACACTCTAAAAGATATGAAAGTATTACAATTCACAGATACTTGCCTGATGATTTATCTACTAGTCAGATGGTTACTTCTTAGTGGTATCAACAGCGTCAGTTCAGTAAATCTGAATATTCATGTGAGCAGTGTGACTGAAGCAAGTTCAACAGCCCAGCCATACAGATATATGTTGATGTTATTGAAGAAATACAGATAGCAAAAAGTTAACACTCACAACAATGTGTTTTGTGTATTTTATTAACTGAATAGACAATGGTCCAGTGAACTTCTCAGTTCAGTGGGTAAGGAGACCAAGTTTCTATTAATTTTGTATGAGAATAATTTTTCTAATTGTCCTAGAGCTTTAGTACATAGTTGGCATGCAATTCTTTTTTTTAATTTTTTTAAATCAGAAGCAATTATTGCTACACAGGGTGAAAGAAGCAAAGTCTGTTATTCTTAACAATTTTCATAACAACATGGGCATTTCCCATGTGTATTTGCAGAACTTAACAATAGAAGAGATCTACAACATTAAGTGTGAGGGTAGCAACTGTGTTTGAATTTTTCTAAATTACACAATCACAAATTCATTCACTTGGGATATTACATTGGTATAAATAAGAGAATAATGTAGCTAACAATCTTCAAAATGGCAAACAAATAACCAATTAATTCTATATTATTATAACTCTTATTGCATGTATAAGATAGACAGAGAAGTTCAGGGATTTGCCCAAGGCCACAGGTAGAGCTGGAAATGCACCAAGGACTAAAATGGAGGACAAATTGATTATCACTCAGTTCACACTTCTTGTAGACTGTCCAGTAAAGACCATATGCAGCTAGATCAGATACATGAGACTATTTCACTCTTTCTCTTATTTAATAAAACCTGTCTAAAAAAATGGGTATTACGTATAAAAAAATAAATAAACATACATGTTGTAAATTATTAATTAATTTAATTTTACAGTCTTTGACGAGTGTACCTACTAAATAGGTCAGGGAAAGATTCTGCTCTGTCAGCACACTGATTGTTGTACATATTGTTCTGATGCCATCAAGAAAGAATGTGTCATTGAGTTTCATCTTTTATGTGAAAGAAAGAAAAAATAACAAATCCTAAAAGTGATTAAACCACACCAGAACGAATAATGGAGAAACATAATTGAATGGTGAACTTTAACATGTATTTTTACCATATATATATACACATATATGAGAGAGATATACATACATGTATACATACCCACCCATATATATTTGTTTCAGTATGTATGCAAGAGGAAAGATTTTATCGCCTGCAACATCAGGATAATGCATAAACTCTATAACTCGGTTCTAGCTGTATAAAGTCAGATCAAAGATTCAACCCAGGTGTGGCTCTGGAGTTTCATTGCTCAAGGCTAATTATTCACAAAAAGTCCCCACCCTAGAGACTTGTCTAGCAGGTTTATCTTTTGGCTGGTAGACATTTTAGAGAAGACACTACCTAAGCTCAGCTATTTTGTATGACACACTACAGCATCCAAAACAGTTTCACAGATTTTATGAGATATTTGACCCACTGCAGATTACATATGAATGTAGTTTTCTTTCCCAGAAGCAGACAGGAGTTTCCAAGACTTTGAGCTCATGCTAAGCTCTAATTAAAACCAATTTCGGTAAATAGGCAAAAGAACAACATGGTAAAGACTGCTAAAACTTTTAACTCCATAAAGAGCAAATCTACTAAAAACATTTCTTCTGAACATGACTGAAATATGTGAAACATTACACTACATACAACAAAATAACTCATTTAAGAATGCACCATCTATCATCATAATTTAAGAAATGACTTATAGAGACCTTTTTTAACAACAGCCTCTACCTTTATTTGTTTATTAGTCATCAACTGTGATCAAGACTGCTCCAATGTGTCAAAAAAAAAAAAGCCAAAAGATCTATCACAATCATCTGTCCTTGTCATACCTACAAAGAAGATTAGCAAAGAAAAACAATAGCACTTTTATAGAGACAGTAACTCTGTCCTGGGCACCAAGTTAAAGCTAAAGAAGCAGAGACAATCCTGTTTCTTGTTGGAATGCTCTGAATCTGTTCAATGTGTTCTTCTGGATTTCTTTTTAATGGTACAGCTGGACCATTCAGGAGCCTCACTCATTATTTGAGCAAGAACTCTATAGAAAACATTAACCTTATTCCTCAGTAGTAGCAGCCCATTTATTAAAATGGTTACCAGTATTTTATTTAAAAAAACTATTTTTTCCTAGCAGTCGAGATTGTGGGGACACTGGTTCTACCTGCCTCTACTCTCATTTGAAATATGTTCTTTTTTCTCCTCTCTGCCCTTGTATTTCTATATCTACCTGTTATAAATGTCTTGATAGTACTGAAAAGTACCAGTATCTGTCACATATAGAGTTTTCAAGAGGTAAGTAAACTAAGCAGTCAATTTGCATGAATATTTGAATTTAACAATAAAAGTGGAGATTCTTACTCCGTAAAAATTCTCCTTGAAGACAATAGTTTCCGTCTGACTCAGGAATGAGTAACGATTTCACAGATGAGGATATCTGAAGAACTTTTCATCTTCCAATGATATTACAAACATCAACAAATCAATAAAATACGTCCGTAAGGAAGGTGTCATTACGCGTGTTTTGAGATGCAGATACTTTATTAGAGGAAAGACAAATATATATGAGTGATTATGTGAGCTCTTATTGGGATCAGGAAGGCTGGGTGTTTAATGCTGTGTTTAGTCCACTATGCTACACCTGCCATAAAATATTGCATCCACTTATTAAGGGCTATCCCTGCATAGAGAGAGGCTGACTGGGTCACTGGACAGGATGCTCTGGTATGGCCACAGGCCACCAAAGACTGGCTTCCTCTTTAAGGAAGGTAGGCAAGTATCCTCTTTCCCTCCATAAAAACAATATTTTAGTCAATTAACTTTATTAGGTGATTATAACTCCTATGAATAGGTAAACAGAAACCATTTCTGTGTTTTGTGGCTTCAAAGGATTCAGCCTTTCAGGAAGATGGAATCTCTGTCGAAATGTCAATGCATTTAATACTTTTGATACCACTGAGAAGGTTTTGTATAACTTTTTTAGCAGAGTAAAAATAAAGTTGTAATAAATTAAATAACACTTTTTCAGGTAACTCTGATTCCAGGTGTGATTCTTCCCTTTGTTCAGTTTGTGCATGATCTTGGCTATTTGTATCAGATTAGAAGATCACAAAGAACTTAAGACTGATGAATTAATTTCTCACTCAGTTCCCAACTATGAGCTGTGTAATTGGAAAAATATTGTATTACTGTATTTTGGATGGCACTTTCTGTCACTTTCTGAGCAGACTAATGTATCTTTATGTTCTTTTTTCAGTACAACAATATGATGTAGAAGAATTCAAATAATAGTGTAAGTAGCTTGATCTTCCTGCCATTTTTACATATGTGTTTATGTACATGCTCTCCTCACTATGTTACAGCTGGGCTTTTGGCAAGAGTACAGCTTTCTTGAAGTCCTACAGAAAACAGTAAGTTCAAAAAGATTCTTCATGATGTCATCAGAACAACTTTTGTAAGTGACAGCAGCTTGGAGGTGGAAGTAGAAGTTACATGGGGTCTTAGGAATGGGTGCATGAGACTGGCTTGATCCATCAGACCAGGGGTTCATCCTAACAAGCACAGTCTTGGCACAGATGGAGAAATAATGTTATGTGAAATAAATAAGAACTTTAAATACTTTAAACACTTGATTGTGATATCAGTTACTTGATTTTGGGTCTTGTGTGTGATGTGAGACTTGTGAGTGATGTGATGCTTAAGATGGTTTTAATCAGAGCAATCAGGAGGTCTCCTAGCTATAACGTAGGCTGTTAATATGGATTTTGATGACCACCTGCAATCCCCAATGGTTAAAATGCAAAGTCTTGTGAAGAAAGCATATGGATGGTGGTCTTGAAATTTGATCACAGACTATAAGTTATTCTATATTAAATATTACTGCTTTTCTATTTGGTAAAACCAAGTCACTGAAAAAAGTGTATGGTAGTAGTCTCTGTCACTTGATGTCATACCATTAGTGCAGCCTTTTTTGCAATTATCTCATAGCAAAAGGCTGGTCTAATTTGTAGCTCATGCTATGTAAGGAAGTTAGATATAAGCTGCCTGACCTTAGGCTCAAATACATGTGGATTAGCATAGATTGCATGCCTGCTAACTCCACTCAGATGGGTTGGGATTAAGTAAACACTAAATAAATAGTGTTTATAATAGCTTATACATTATTTAGTGTAAACAACTCTAAATAAAAAGCATATAAAACAGCATAACAAGATGACACAATTTGCTAGTGGTGTTGTCCACAGCACATATATCACTTCTTCCTCTGGGAAAAGGGAAAGGAGGGAGAGGAAGAGACAGCAGAGAGCACTCTCAGGGACACAGTGCCTCCTGAGGGTACCCGAAGGTGAGCTAGAGCTCACTGGCCATGCCTCGCTCAGAGATCTGACCTGAAATGTTTGTCATGCTAGTATGGAAATAGCAGCAAGGAGTTGATGTCATGCATAAACATGTGAACATGTGTAGTTCACCTGTGCATACCTGGAATTGGAGACAGAAAATCAGAATGTGAAGAATTTTGTAGACTAAATGTGACTTTAGATTTCTAGTTTTCTTTTAAAGTTGAGGAGAGAGGAGGGAAAAGAATCACAGATTCGTTCAGGTTGGAAAACACCTTTAAGATCATCGAGTCCAACTGTTAACCTAGCACTGCCAAGTCCACCACTAAACCATGTCCCTAAGTGCCACATTTACACATCTTTTAAATACCTCCAGGGATGGTGACTCAACCACTTCCCTGGGCAGCCTGTTCCAATGCTTGACAATCCTTCCGGTGAAAAGATTTTTCCTAATATCCAATCTAAACCTCCCCTGGTGCAACTTAAGACTATTTCCTCTCATCCTATCACTTGTTACTTGGCAGAAGAGACCTACACCCACCTTGCTACAACCTCCTTTCAGGTAGTTGTAGAGGGCGAAAAGGTCTCCCCTCAGCCTCCTTTACTCCAGGCTAAACAACCCCAGTTCCTTCAGCCGCTCCTCATAAGGCTTGCGCTCTAGACCCTTCACCAGCTTTGTTGCCCTTCTCTGGACACGCTCCAGCACCTCAATGTCCTTCTTGTAGTGAGGGACCCAAAACTGAATACAGTATTCAAGGTGCAGCCTCACCAGTGCCGAGTACAGGGGAAGGATGACTTCCCTGGTCCTGCTGGCCACACTATTTCTGATACAAGCCAGGATGCTATTGGCCTTCTTGGCTACCCGGGCACACTGCTGGCTCATATTGAGACAACTGTAAACGAACACCCCCAGGTCCTTTTCCGCCAGGCATCTTTGTAGCCACTCTTCCCCACGCCTGTAGCGTTGCATGGGGTTGTTGTGACCCAAATGCAGGACCCGGCACTTTGCCTTGTTGAACCTCATACAATTGGCCTCAGCCCATTGATCCAGCCTAACCATATCCCTCTGTAGAGCCTTCCTTCCCTCAAGCAGATCCACACTCCGGCCCAAGTTGGTGCTGTCTGCAAACTTGCTGAGGGTGCACTCAATCCCTCATCCAGATCATTGATAAAGATATTAAACAGAACTGGCCCCAATACTGAGCCCTGGGGAACACCACTTGCGACCGGCCTCCAACTGGATTTAACTCCATTCACCAACACCCTTTGGGCCTGGCCATCCAGCCAGTTTTTAACCCAGCAAAGAGTACACCCATCCAAGCCATGGGCAGCCAGTTTCTCCAGGAGAATGCTGTGGGATACAGTGTCAAAGGCTTTACTAAAGTCCGGGTAGACAACATCCACAGCCTTTCCCTCATCCACTAAACGGATCACCTTGTCACAGAAGGAGATCAGGTTAGTCAAGCAGGACCTGCCTTTCATAAATCCATGCTGACTGGGCCTGATCACCTGGTTGTCCTGGACATGTCATGTGATGGCACTCAAGATGATCTGTTCCATAACCTTCCCCATCACCGAAATCATACTGACAGGCTTGTTGTTCCCCAGATCCTCCCTCTGGCCCTTCCTGTAGATGGGCGTCACATTTGCTAACCTCCAGTCAACTGGGACCTCCCCGGTTAGCCAGGACTGCTGATAAAGGACGAAAAGTGGCTTGGTGAGCAGTTCCGCCAGCTCCCTCAGTACCCTTGGGTGGATCCCACCCAGCCCCATAGACTTGTGTGTGTCTAAGTGGTGTAGCAGGTCGCTAACCATTTTCGCTTGGATCATGGGGGCTTCATTCTGCTCCCCGTCCCTGTCTTCCAGCTCAGGGGGTTGGGTATCTGGAGAACAACTGGTCTGACTATTAAAGACTGAGGCAAAGAAGGCATTAAGTACCTCAGCCTTTTCCTCATCCTTTGTCACTATGTTTCCCCCTGCATCCAATAAAGGATGGAGATTCTCCTTAGTCCTCCTTTTGTTGCTAATACATTTATAGAAACATTTTTTATTGTCTTTTACGACAGTAGCCAGATTAAGTTCTAGTTGGGCTCTGGCCCTTCTGATTTTCTCCCTGCATAACCTCATGACATCGTTGTAGTCCTCCTGAGTGCCCTGCCCTTCTTCCAAAGGTCATAAACTCTCCTTTTTTTCCTGCGTTCCAGCCAAAGCTCTCTGTTCACTCAGGCCAGTCTTCTTTCCCACCGGCTCGTCTTTCAGCACATGGGGACAGCCTGCTCCTGTGCCTTTAAGATTTCCTTCTTGAAGAATGTCCAGCCTTCCTGGAATCCTTTGCCCTTCAGGACTGCCTCCCAAGGGACTCTGTCAACCAGGCTCCTAAACAGGCCAAAGTCTGCCCTCTGCAAGTCCAAGGTAGCAGTTCTGCTGACCCCATCCTTACTTCTCCAAGAATCAAAAACGCTATCATTTTGTGGTCACTATGCCCAAGACACACTGCAGAAAGAGAAACTGGGTTGTATGAATATATAGCCAGTGTTTTCAGGAACCTTGCAGTTATTTAATAAGTTAAAGCTGCTAAATAAGAACCAGAACGTTCATTTTTTCATGAGCTTCTGTAGATGACACACCTCATTTTAACTGATTATTATACAAATCATGAACTACGAAGATAATTGCTTTCCTGGCCAAATGACAAAGGAATTGTTATTTCCAGTATATGCCCTGTTGAATGCCGAAGGCATTGTACATGCTAAGGCTAATGCTTTGCTGTATAATAGACACCTACTGATTAGTAGTTCTCAAGCTTAATTTGGTTATGGTATGATAAATTAGAGAGTGTCCTTATAAGTAAAACTGACATAATGCTTTTTTTCCACTGGAACTAAAATAAATCTGTACTTCCAGTACAGCATCTCCAGAAAAGTTAATTTGATTAAAATTAAAGCATCTTTTGCATTTCATGTATTTGGCAATTTAAAAAAATGATCCCATTCTTCTCATGTTTGACTGTTGTGCCTGTCTAATTGTTTTCCAAAGTTACGTTAAGCAACATGACTACCAGGCTCACGTGTGGCTCCTTTGACTATATTTCTCCTCAGGGGAAATTATGGGTTTTTTTCTTTACATTCTACTAATGTTTTTATTTGTAAGAAGCCAAAGAAGACTGCCTTTAATGATTTGACTTCTGTGTGGGATTGACACATTTCTCTAGTTTCAACCCTAGCAAAAAGGAGGAAACTAAATGCATTTACCAGGGGGAGGCTTCTGAGAAGACTGATGCTGGAGTGTGACTGTAGAGGGAATAGATGATGATTATATTGACTGTGTCTCAATGATAACTGAGGGTGAGAGAGAGCATAATGTCTGCGGTTGGAATGAGTGGGGTCTGTGCTTTGGGAAAAGCTTGTAACAGAGAGAGAGGGAAGTGTTTTTATATCTCCTGGGTTCTTGGACCTAAGTGACTGCCCAGCAATCAGCTAAGGCAAGAAAGCACATGCAGCTGGCTGTTACTTTGTCTGGGTATGTAGCTCTTTTTTAGGCTTGATAAAGATCATAGAATCATAGAATCATAGAATGCTTTGGGTTGGAAGGGACCTTTAGAGGTCATCTAGTCCAACCCCCCTGCAGTGAGCAGGGACATCATCAACTAGATCAGGTTGCTCAGAGCCCCGTCCAACCTGACCTTGAATGTTTCCAGGGATGGGAACAAGATTCCAATTCCAAGACTGATGAGGTTTTGGACCCTTGTCAAAAATATACCTCTGTGACTCAAATCAAGTTTGTCCTTGGAAAGATGAGCTATACAGCTTGAAAGCCTTTCAGACTGAGGCTGTGAGAAAGGACAAGAATTTGGGAACTGGGTCCAGCTTAATCTAGCGGGCTTGGGCAGTCCCATATCTGTAAGCCTGCAGCAGGCAGGAGTCTGTGCCAAGCAGGTGACCACAGTAAGGCCCTGAGGTCTGCTCAGCTGAGCAGATGCTGAGGAGCCTGATGGACCCTCCAGGACTGTGCACAGCAACTTGGTATAAAATGTTTTGAGATTAGTAGTTTTACACCTGTTTACCTGCCCTAAATAAACTCTGAATATCCTTGTTAAAGCATAAGGACAAGGATCCAAATTGCTACTGAAAATATGCAAAACGTATGCCAGAGCAAATACATGAAACATGCAGAAAATATTTGTGCAGGCAAATAAGGGGCTTTGCAGGCATCAAAACAGTAGGAGGAATAAACGACACCATCCTTTGTGATATGTTTGCACTGTGCTCTTCATGTGGGATTAGTTACCAAAGATCAAAGGTTACATTTCAACAGAGGAAAAGAATAATGTATTCACACACAGCCTTATTATTCCCACTTAGCTAGAAGATAAACATAACTGTCATTTATATATATTATGGATTCTGTCTTTATATTTGTGGGTCACACAGTGAAACCCCACAGATATTACATGATAGGCTCCACCTCAAATTTAATATCCCATGAGGACAATAAGGCTCATATGATGAGGACAAGGTGACTCTTCGGTGTTCCTACCATTACTGGCCTAATACTATAAGAATATAAAAATAAAATTGAGTCAGTACTTAAATCAGTGATATTCCTGTAATCAAGTTTCTAAATCATGCCATGTAACTAGCATGTATATCTATGCCTATTTCAGCTTGGCTTCTCTACAAGACAATCATTGTCTCAGGGAAGATATTGAAGAATTATTTTAATTTCATTCATAACTATTTTTAGTTATTAATAAGCGAGTTATTAAAAGTGTGAGTGAAAAAGAAGAGGGAAGGAAAGAGACAAATGATAAATACATGAAAAGCAGAATCATTTTCTAGTTACAGAAGCACAGAATGGTTAAGATGAGAAGGGAAGTCTGCAGATTGCTTAGTCCAACAATGCTCAAGCAGGGTCACCTACAGCACATTGCCCAGGACCTAGTCTTATGCTAGCTAATTAAATTTATCAAGAAAACGTCCCCTACTATTGGACCTATTATCTATCTAACTTTCCATAAGATTGGAAGTTATAAGTGGATGTTGGGAAGAATGCATCATCTACCCTCTCCAAGTTCACAGCAAATACCATCTGTCATTCTTTCTAGATCAATGTTTTAAATATGAAAGTACTGTTACAAATGCTTAGAAAACTGTCCAGATCTACCCAATAGGCAGTAAGATACAGATTCTACTGCTGAATTTTGAAAATTGCTGAAGACCACAGGACATGCATAATAAGCCTGAGTAGCTGAGAGGCAGAGTCAGGATGTGATAGTACGTCCCAGATGCCCACTGTCCCATTTTGGTTACAGCTGGTGTGGGTGTGCAGCTCAGCTGCAAGATGACACAGATGTCCCTGCTGACTTGCTTCCACCGAAATCGTCATGCTGATTGTCCTGGTTTCAGCTGGGTTAGAGTTACTTTTCTTCCTAGTAGCTGGCATAGTGCTGTGTTTTGGATTTAGTATGAGAAGAATGCTGATAACACACTGATGTTTTAGTTGTTGCTAAGTAGTGCTTAGACTAGTCAAGGACTTTCTTTTTCAGCTTCCCGTGCTCTGCCAGGTGCACAAGAAGTTGGGAGGGGGCACAGCCCAAGATAGTTGATCCAAATTGACCAAAGGGCTATTCCATACCATATGACGTCATGCTCAGTATATAAACCGAGGGGAGTTAGCCGGGGGGCAGCGATCGCTGCTCGGGGACTGGCTGGGTGTCGGTTGGCGAGTGGTGAGCAGTTGCATCACTTGTTTTCTTTTCCCTGGGTTTTGTTTGTCTCTCTCGTTCTCCTTTTCATTACAATTATTATTATTATTATTATTATTATTATTATTATTATTATTATTATTATTATTTTATTTCAATTATTAAACTGTTCTTATCTCAACCCGTGGGTTTTCTTACTCTTGCCCTTCCGATTCTCTCCCCCATCCCACCAGGGAGGGGGAGGGTGAGCGAGCGGCTGCGTGGTGCTTAGTTGCCGACTGGGGCTAAACCACGACACTGATGTAAGCCCATTCCTTCCTCCTTCACTTTGAGGCCCAAAGTCAATGGAAGCCATTATAGAATTGCAGTGATTCAAATATTTATTAGTGGTTGAAGAAGGAATGGATAGATCAGGAAAGGTTGCAATGAAGAAGAAGGGCAGGGACAATATATTGTTTCAAACAAACAAAAAGCTTCTGTAAAAAACAAACAAAAAAACCTTTGCAGCTCTATAGCACCTTGAAACCAAAGCTCTCCTAGCTGGAGACACCTGAGTTGGATAATCTAAGTTGGATGAATTTATCTTCCTTGGCAAATATAGATATGAAACAGAAATCAAAACAAGGTCATATGTGACATTCAGACAAACATGTCAAAAAATATCTACTATCTTGTCATCAGTACTGCTTTATTCATAAGTAACAAATAATTGCACAGTTATTCCAAAACGCCAAAATCTGTCTTCTCATCATTTTCCTTACATGGTGAAAATAGAACACCTGAAATGCCCATCATCTGCCATCAGAAATAATTCCTGATGTTATTTGTTTAAAGTATTCTGTACCTAGGGTACAGAATAACGAATCAATCCTGATAGAAGTCAGTACTGCTTTGTATCAGAATGTTCAACAAAGTCTGTTCAGCACAAAGACACTGTATTGTTTAAAATTTTAAAAACAAACCTACTTTGGAGAACAAGGCCAACGGCACCCTGGCTTGTATCAGAAATAGTGTGCCTTCCCCTATACTCGGCACTGGTGGGGCTGCACCTCGAGCACTGTGTTCAGTTTTGGGCCCCTCACTACAAGAAAGACATTGAGGTGCTGGAGCATGTCCAGAGAAGGGCAACGAAGCTGGTGAAGGGTCTAGAGCACAAGTCTTATGAGGAGTGGCTGAGGGATCTGGGGTTGTTTAGCCTGGAGAAAAGGAGGCTGAGGGGAGACCTTATCGCCCTCTACAACTCCCTGAAAGGAGGTTGTAGCGAGGTGGGTGTTGGTCTCTTCTCCCAAGTAGCAAGCCATAGGATGAGAGGAAATGGCCTCAAGTTGCACCAGGGGAGGTTTAGATTAGATATTAGGAAAAAATTCTTCACGGAGAGGGTTATCAGGCACTGGAACAGGCTGCCCAGGGAAGTGGTTAAGTCACCATTCCTGGAGGTATTTAAAAGACGGGTAGACGAGGCGCTTAGGGACATGGCTTAGTAGTGGACAGGTACGGTTGGACTAGATGATCTTAAAGGTCTTTTCCAACCAAATGATTCTATGTTTTTATGATTCTATGATCTATACGATGCCACACAGTGTGTGTATTGATACCTGAGCTAACACATGTGTTCACAGGCATGTAATAGCACCATGAAGAAACACTAGGTAAGGTTTTGAAGGTTTTAGCAGCTTTTCAGCTAATTAGTCTGAAAACAACATGCCACTGATGAAGTTAACAGTGCTAGCTCAGTACTAGTCAAGGGATTTCTTCTATATTGCACAGTATACACTTCCCTGTAATGTTACACATGTTACATTAGTTAGGTACTTCTACAAGTTTCCTAGTTGTACATACAATTTCATGTATCTCAAGCAGATTCACACTGAATAAATGTAAAAATAGACTTTGTGTAAAGCTTCTGAAACATGTGCAAAATAAATTGGCTAATTCTAGATCTGTTTCTTGGTCTAAGCAAGGTTTCTTGCAGACACTAAGTTTTAGGATTGGGATCATAACCCCAGAGAATTAATATTTTGTGCCCCTTCCTTCCTCCTTCATTGGAGGTGGAAGGAATAAAAGAAAACAAATTCCCTTTTACCATCCATGGGTTGAGTGCAGGCAGGCTCAGCATGCTCTCTTGCTCCTTGAAGTTGGACCCTGGATGTCAAAATTTTCTTTCCCATTTGGATGCCTTGCCAGAGGTGACTCCAAGCCTCAGCAGGGACTCCAGCTCTGGTAGCCAGTTTTCCTGGCCCTGCAAACCGTACCAAACCCACACTGCTTTGAACACACACGTGAGAGAGGTGAAGGATCAGGATGCTCTGGTGGAGAGTGCAGCATTTTCCTACAAGCTGCCTTACCCTATCATCAGACAAGGCAGGACCCAATGTGCAGCTGTGTCAAAGGGGGAGCTGCTGCTTTTTCCCTTTACCAGGGCTTTTGGGCACAGATCAACTGCCACAGCAACATCACTTTACTGTCAGACTTTTGGTAGAGCAACCCTGGCAATTGAACCACAATATGGACATGCCTGACTATCCCTGAGACAGAAAACCCAAGAGGAGGAATAGTGTGTCCTGAAGTGACAGCACTGCATACCGGGGGTGGAGAAGTAAGCCACGAAAGGGGTGCTGACTATAAAACCATACAGCTATTTCCTTGATGCTGGTTTTTTAAATGCTTTCCTCAGTAAGCCAGCTAATGCTCCAGCTCCCTGGCAAACTCTACAGCCTGGCTTCTCTCTGGGGCACTCTCCGAAAAATAAGTTTTAATGATGACTGTGGTATAAATAACAGTCAAATCATTTGGCTTGAGTTAATCTTGATCCAATATTTTAAGAAAGACAAATCAGACAAGGGTTGAAGGCTGTACTAGGATTCAGCTGATCTGAATCTTCTGGGCCCTTCCAGCAGAGTCCACATCCTTGGACAAGCCACTTCACAGCTCTGTACTTTGGTTTCTCTCCCTGTAGAACTGGCTACAGACATTCCTACCTGGTGAGATGTTTCAAGGAAGCTTCAGGAGAAGGATGGTATTTATGAACAAACAGCCACAAACCAGTAAGTAACCTCGTATCGAGTTTAATGGCTGCCCATCAATCAGTATCACAATTATCAGCGTGACTATGTAAAGATGATCCAGTGATGTCTGTCTTTAGGACTGCTTTCACTCTCCTTTCATGAACAATGCATTAACCTGGCATTCTCTCTTTGTTCAAAACAGTTGTCCTCTTTATTTTGTCTGCTTGGGTATAAAAATGAAACAAAGAAATGAACCTGGTGTAGTGATAATTCATTTGGGGTCTGGGAACACACAAATGAGAAAACATGCAGTATGTCTTGATGTTTATCACCACTGAGCCTTCTGCTTCTTTTCCGATAAAACCCACTGTGGTATGCATGCATCTCACTGTGTCTGCACACTGGTTCATTTGCTTATGCTATTGTATGCCTATCTGCCTCTCCTATGTATACATTTATTACATAAATAGCTATGAGTTAGTGACTTTTCTGTGATCTACCCATGAGCTTTAATAGTAACCTGTTCAAGTTCAAAAGTAACTTACTGATATTAGAAACAAACAACAAAAATCTCCCAAACCAAGAAAACACAAACATTTAGCGAGTGCTTGACCTTGATGTGGTGGAAAAGCTTGTGTGTTCCTGTGGTCCTGCAGCTACTCCAATGGCAGTGGTGGTGCCAGCATGACACTGTGATCACCCAAGCTGGACAGATAGGGTCCAGAACAAGGGATGTGGCACTGTCTTTCAGTTTGCCTACAAAACCACCAGGAAACTCAAGCCATGGAAAGAACAGAAATAACAAGGTCATCCCCCATAAAGGATGTATGACCTTGACCATGCAAAAGCACTGATTGTGTTGAGTGTTTACGTGCCTTCAAACAGGAGCTAGAAGACTGTCCCATATGCTTCAAAGCCTTGTAAGAGACATAGTGGCTGAGAAAAGTTAGCAAACTTATCCTGCTAAACAACTGTAGAGAGACTGCAAAGCCTTTAATGGGAAGAGACATTTTAGATAGTGTGCTGCTGTATTACCAGTAGTTATTAACCATAAAGACACCAGCAAAATAATAAAAACTATGCTCTCCCCAGAGAAACACATGAAGTAAACATTGCACCAATGAACATACAACAACCTTCCAAAATGATCTTGCATTGAAAGCAGCAGCAGTGAATGGAACAGAAAAAGTCTAAAAATCAGCTATGTGGAATGAAAATTTCCATGGTACAACTCACAGCAAAGGAATGAGATTAATTGCTATTGCTCCATTTAAAGATAATATTGGGACAGACACATTGTTTTCTCATAAATACATTCACAGGCATATGTGGTTTTGACTATCAAGCAGGGTGGCCCAAGGGGAGCTAACTGCAAATTGGACTATTATCTGCAAGTCAGTGATATAATTTCTTTAATGTATTGACCTCAACTATTCATTTTAATTTAATTTATTTTAATATTTTGTTTTATTTTTTTAGTAAGTTTAGTGAGTTCTCACTTCAGATTTTTTTTAAAAACGTTGTTTCAATCCATCCTACTGCAAAAGAGACTACCACCTTTCCATATAAGAAACAAATACAAGATCATTCTCTATTAAAAGAATCTTTATTAAATTTATGTCTTGATATTAATATCAAAATTCTGTTTGCTTTTTCCACTTTTTTTGCTTTCAGTGTGAATTTTTTCAAGGGCATCATCATGTTTTCCCCAACTTTGAACAAACAATAGTCTTCTGGAAGTCAGGTTTCATTCACAACTGAGGAAATGCTAAAATAAACCTTCAGCTAATTTTGAAATACATGTCCTCCTAAATACTTATATGTGTACATACATTCAGAAATATTTGTCAATAGAAGACGTGAGAAAAAAAGCCAAATTTTTTTTATTTAAAATTAAATAGCTCAGTAATTCCAGAATAATGATTTTTTTGCCAAAAAATAGTAGTATTAGTAAAAACTCTTTAAATGACCACACTGTTGCTTATTCTACAGCAACATATGTTATTTCTTTAGAGTTATATTTATTTAGAGCACAAAGAAGAAAAGGGTGTGTAGGACAAATATATATAACACCAGACATTTAGAACATGTGAAAACTTACTTTTTTTGCATTGTATGTAGAATATCGTAAGTGAAAAATGTACGATATAGTCTATATGATACAAGGTAAACCATTTGGTAGTAAGTACGTAGAGTCTCACTTTTGTACTGTTAAGATCTGTGAGAAATTAAAAACAAAGATTACTTCTGGCAATGTAGTCTTTGCTCTACAAACATGAGACATTGGTTGCTTTCCAACTTACCTCCCCCCAGACCTCTATCTGTGAAGGACAAATTTTATTTAGCACTGGTAAAAATCAAAAGCTCTTTGATCTCAGTACTACCCTCAGTCTTCTCTCCATGTGGCAATGAGCTTGAAATCCACCAAAATAATTTAGCTGGTCTGTCTTTTGTCATCTCAGTTGCATGCTCAGTTGCACTGTTTGTTGTCTCTCATACATTAATGAATATTTCTAACTGCGCCATCTTCTATACCAAGTCATGGTGAACATTACCAGACCCTTGGCCTCCTGTTTGTCTAACAGTACAAAAAGGACTCTAAAGGTAAAAAGATCCTACCACACAGTGAAAGCACTTTCCTACAATATTATTCATCCACTGGGTTAGCTGTAGAGTTTCTTCTGCAGTTCTTCTTACCATTCCCTTACAGGCCTTTTGCTCGTTACTGATACCCCCATAACTGTCACATGATCTTCTAACTGGTTCTTACTTGCTATCTGATATTTCCCTGTAAAGACTGAGTTTTTCCACTGTTTTTGATATACGTGTGACTAATATATTTTGTTGGAGTCTGTATGTCTCTCTCTTACTCACAGAAAAGCTGGAAAAGGGTCCTGGAATTCAGGAGTTAAAGCTTAATGGTTCCTGAGGAAAAGAGACAGGCAATTGCTCTCCTTCTGAGCTATCATCAGGTCAGCTGGAGCAGCAATATGAAATGCTCCAACCAAAAGGCAGGGATCGGCCACTCAAACTATCCAAGTCTTTGGAAAAGCTGATGTCCTTCCCCTGGCGCCCATGCAAACCTGCTGCCGGAGTAGTGCCTCCACCAGCACTGTGATTATTTGGCAGCCTACTGACCTAGGCGGTTTGCTGTTTTGCCTAAGCCTAAAGCCACCCCTGGATCCACGTTCCCAGTTCGGCAAACAGCAGGAGGCACAGGTATGACAAAAGCTCAGTGGCATTACAGACAGTCCTCGCATCGGACTTTTAGGTGCTGATGGGTCTTTACTGGTGGTAATGTAATGATGGAGGAATGCAGCTACCACCAGCAGAGACAGCAAGTGACGGAGGATTTGGAGATCCTGTGTATATACCTACAGTATCAATTATTTCCCTACATCCTTTTCTGGCTGTAGCTGTAACTTGCCAGTGTACCTAGGATGCAATTTTCTTTACCTAAAAGTATTAATGATGAGCACACTGATTCCAGATTCAACTGAATGAAAAATGACTGTAAAAACATACTAAATAGTATCAAATATTTGTAGGTGCTTAAAATTGTTGATAAATAATTGATCAACAGACAGAAGGAGGGGAGGATAGAAAATAAATTGTTCCTAAGGAATCCCATATCTCATATGACCAGAAAAAAGAAGTTTTTACTGACACTTCTGATCAATTCTCAAACACAGACTTGCTATTAACAGTGTCTGTATTAATAAAAACCATTAGCTTGTTTTCCTCCCTCTCACTCTAATAACCATCCAGTCTGAGCTTAGAAGCACCAATGAATTTTAGTGTCTGTTGTCCTTGCTCAGCTGTATCCTGTAGGGCTCATAGGAATCATTGCAAGGACACACCTAGAACATAGGAAATCTACCCTCAGCAATCCGTCACTTTCTTTCCCGGACTTCTTCACTCCCTTCCCTTCTACACATACACCCACGTCTGTTTCTATTTTCCATGAGGAGCAAAGTTGAGAAGAGGAGATGAGACTGCTTTCTAGATAAGATACAGACAGGGAAAGGCAGTTCATATGGCTTGGCCCAAGTGAAACCTGCCCTTCAGGGTCAATTCCAAGTTTCAATGTAGACAAATCCATCCTTCTCATGGCATTCATTACATCATGCACTGGAGGGCAAAAGGTTAAAAAGGCACGTATTTCCATAAGTCCTGTTTACATGAATTGCTAAGGTCAGGCCTGAGTTCTTCTGGAGATATGGGGAGACTGGAGGAATCTTCTCTCCAAAGGAAGCTCCCTAGGGTTTAGACAGTAATTTCAGAAGTCCTGGACAGTGTCTCAGCTGACACATGAACTGTAATCAGTGCAGTGTTTTCCTCTAGGGACAGGACTACATGCTCATAAAGACATGACGGAATAGAAAACAAAAGAAGATTTGGAGATTTCAAATCTTTTAGAAGTACTGGGTCACGCCAAGCTGTGCGATAGCCAACAAAATGACAACAGGAGTGCATTTTTCTCATCGTCACTGTCCTTTTCCTTCTCTTCTCTTGTTCACTGCCTTCCACCAGGCCCAATGCGCTAACTTGAACAGCAGAAACAGCGTAGCTGTGCTATTGCTTTCTTTTCCCCATCCTGTGTAGTCGCACCGTGGTTCAGATTACACTGTAAGCACTCCTGCTGAGGTCTGTGTTTATCCAGCAGTTTGTGAAGCAGCAGCAACAGCTCAAGAGCCTTGATAGCCACAGGGCATTGGAAGTCACTTAATAAAAATAAATGATCCTACATAGATCAATATTTTTAAAGTATTCAGCTTACAGTGTTTCAAATCTAACAATATATGTGATGAAAAGTTGTTTGCACCCCTGACATTGTCACTGGGGCTTGAGGAAAACTAGCCTGGATATGGAAAGGCAAGTTATTAGGACAAGATCCAGCCCTGAGGAACCCTGAGTTGGCTCTGTGAGGTCCTATCTGAGGTCCCTATAAGAGATTTCTTGGCGCACAAAATATAGATTTGGAGGAGGAGTGGGTAGTCTCCATTTGCCAATAAACATTAAATATGTTACGTTGTGTTCTTTGGAATGGGGATTCAAAGCTAAGCCTCCCAACCCCCAGCCTAGGGGGAAAACCTACAGGCTCCTGGAGAGCTGTTTTTAACTTCTCTCCATAGACGGTTAATAGCTAATAACCTTGGGCGCTCCCATGAGTAGTGCAGAAATGAGGCAGAAGATGAGTTTAAATGCATATGCCCCATAAATAGAGTAAGTACTACAGCCTGAGTACTACAGACAGCTGGATTAAACTCTATCTTCCCACGTTTTATGAGAAAGGACTGATTTAAGCCTCTAACTCAAACAGGAGATTCAAATAGCAAATAGATGTCTTCTTGATCCTCTTTACAGCCGTAGATTAACCACTAAGTTTCCCTCCTGAATACTGCTGAGTAGTCAGTTTAGGTTGCTTCCCGGTTCTTCAGGATCCTCGCATAAGATCTTAAGCTTTGTCCCTACATGCTACAGGAAGATTTGGCATTGAATTTAAGGACTGTGTGGTCTTATTGCTGGTGAAATGGCTAAAAAATGAACATTAGCACCCTTTACACAACTTGTGTTACATGAGCATATTTCTCCTACTTCTAGTGGTTAGGAACTGTTCCTAAGTCTGCTGAAGTCAGCTGCCAAACCTACAATGACTGCAGTGGTGCAGTCAAGTCCCCGTGTCATGCTGTCCAGAGTTCTCCATTGATGGATCATGTCCTGAGGAGGGAGGTACTTTCATGGAGATGATGAATAAAAGAGCGGAACAGAGGGCTCAGGGCCCATGGAGTCTCGACAATTTAGCCAACACAGATCACAAAGTAAAGAAAGAGCAAATGAACTTCTCTCATCAAGTGCTCCTTTCTAATGAGAGGGCTAGTTGAGCCTCATTTGACTAAAAGCTTTATTACAGATTGTGCACTAGCTATATCAACCAGAAGTCAGGAAAGGTCTTCTATTTAGTTTCATATAAATTGCTGTGATTGCAGACTATAGGAATCTTTGTTGTCACCTGAAATGATCCCTTCTTGGAGAAGTAATAGCAGAGTAAGATGGGTGACCATCAATCACTATAGGGTAATAGTTAGAGGAAAACAAAAAAGGGCACAATAAAGTTAAATATTTTATGGGGCAACATTTTAATTTTATAATTAAAAGACATCATTAAATCATTAGCTTTTGATAAAAAAATCAGTCTCCCACAGGCCAGCTTCACGGGGTAGAACATTTCAAAGGCCTGACCAGCTCTGGTTTACTTCCAGTAGACATCACAGTGCTGTCACCTTGGCTGTGACACAGAACAGAGATCTGTAAACACTGCAGGCTACAGACCTTTGAAGAAGCTTTTTTATTGCCCCACTTCAGCTCATCTCTTATATTCTTCTCTCATGGTGTTGGCACCGCTCATATTCCTGCTATTGGATGATCATAGCTGGACTGTGTGAAACATAACTTTGGTATTGGGTCCTATGTGCAATATCAGTATATCATATAATTATTGCTGTGCTTCCGTGCTACAGATTTAATTGTAAATATCCTCATGGACCTCATACTATACACAGCTGGGTAACTTCAAGAGATGATATCTACTCATTCACTAGATAAAACTGGATTGTGGTCAGCCCTTTCCTGGGCCACACTGCAGTGAACTGATTGCAAGGAAAAGATGTGTGATTTCAACATGGTATCTCCCATACATTCATTATCACTTATTCATTCCTTAACAAGGAATTACAGTTTTGAAGGATTCATCTACAGCCTGTCCAGACCTGCTAAGTCACATGTGCTGGGTAAAGGCTTGCTCACCCTTTTGGCCCCCCTCTTGGCCTATTACCTCGTGGTGATGTCTCAGGTTTTGGGGCACGTCAAGAAGGCCTCTTTCTTTGTTGACCACATGCGTCATGCGCAGCTGGCAACTGTTATCAACTCTTCCCCAGGAACAACCCTCTGCGTAGGTCCTGTCTTATTACAAGCTTTTCCAGCACAATTCCCATATCTTGCAAAATCTGCTTGCAACACATTCAGCAGCTCCTCTTACTGCAGTGTTATTTACGTTCGTCTAAACAGATGCAACTTGTACGCAAGTTGGGAAGTAAACGTAATCCTGACTCCATTTAGTCAAATTTAGGTCTATCTTGGAAGGCCAGACATGCCTGAGAAGAGTGTAATGTGACTGCTGAACTCTGTATAACACTAACCCCAACCTCAAAGTGCAGGAGAAAAATTCAGTACTTTTTTTGCTGATTCAGTGCAGAGTGTTTTCCATCGTTTCCTCCCAAAGCAAAGTGGACTCATATGACATACATTTACTAATTCATTCCTAGCCTATATTTTTCAACAATTCTTTTCATTGCTAATCTTTCACATATGCATGGGTGGAGTACTCATGGCAACGTGAACCTGTTCAGCAAGAAAGAAACTACTGCATAGAAGGTGTATAAACCTCCATTGCACATTTAAAAATCATAAGTCATAATGTACTCTGGAGTCTCAGAGTGATTTCAAGAGTCTTTTGGTAATTTTTCATTAAACTTTTATTTGGAGAAAACTTGTAAGTTGATTCTAGATATTTTTGAAGAAATGTGCCAATTTGGTAAAGTTTTCTCAGGCACAGCATATGGTCTCTTACACTCAGATTGTTGTGTCTGGTTAATTCACGGGTCCGAAATGAGGAAATTCAAGCTTTTGTTATA